>BLFK01000047.1:215090-262914 GCA_014634185.1 Astreopora myriophthalma | reverse complement strand
AAGCGCGGTGGTCATATGATAAAATGCTTATTGACTGAGTTAGGTCGGGCCGGACGGGAAAATATTTGGCCCTCGGTCATGGCGCACGGACCTCGCTGCGCTCGGTCCGTACGCCATGACCTCGGGCCAAATATTTTCCCGTCCGGCCCTCCCACTCAGTCAATAAGTACATAATATCTGTCGTACCGACCGTTGCCAAAATATTTGAAAAAAGTATTTACAATCAGCTTAGCGAATATCTTAATGCTAACAGCCTACTAAGCCACTGACAATCTGGATTTCGATCGCTACGCAGCACTCTTACTGCCCTGGTGGAAGCTGCAAATAGCTCGTCGGGTTAACATTGGCAATGGCCTTGTCAACGGTTTAGTTTTCATCTATCTTAAAAAAGCCTTCGACACCATTGACCATAACATTCTTTCACGCAAGCTTCGTACATATGGTGTTGATACACCCAGTCTTCAAAGGTTTGAGTCATATATTTGCAACCGAAGTCAAAGATGTAGCCTAGCTGGCCAGTTGTCTAATGCCGCACCGAGTTCTTGTGGTATCTCACAGGGTAGCAATCTTGGACCATTTATGTTCCTAGTTTATGTCAACGATCTGCCCAATTGCCTTAGGTTGACCTCCCCAAGGATGTTTGCTGATGATACCAATATAACCCTTGCCGCCAGCACATGGCAATCTATGGCTTATCTCTAACAAACTGAGCTTGAATGTTACGAAGACCGGATTTATGGTTACCGGGTCAAACCAACGATTACATACACTCTCGAACGATCAGATAAACATTGAGATCGATGCCAAATCAATCACGAAAGTTCAAGAAGCCAAATCACTGAGCGTAATAGTTGAGGAACACCCCTCATGGACTAAACATATAGATGAAATTAGTAAGAAGATGTCTGCAGCTATAGGCACCGTTAAACGTATATAAGACCATTCATTAAAGAAGGCACCGCCCTCCAAAATTATCAGGCATTGATCTTGCCCCTCTTTGATTACTGTAGCTCTGTTCAGTGGGGCGATTGCAGCTCAACTTTAAGTGATAAACTCCAAAAACCACACAATAGAGCTGCCAGGGTAATCTTACGATACAAGTGCCAGTTTACTTTTAAATCTGCTTAATTGGGATAACCTAATCACGCGTCGGAAAAAGCTTAATAGCCATACTGATCTTTAAATTAATTAAGGGACTCTCCCCAGCGTACCTCCAGAATTTGTTTAAAACCCGCAGTACACAGTATAACTTAAGAGACGCTGAGGCCAAGCTTGAGGTGCCTATGCCACGCACAAATTATTGCAAGCGTGCTTTTTCTTGTAGCGGAGCACTGTTATGGAATAGCTTACCCGTCAGTTTACCAAAATTAGTCGACTCGCTAGGATATTTCAGGGGGAAAATCGACCGATTCTATAACACCTACCGGTCGGAGTCCCACACGGCAACCTTGTAAAACAGTCTAGTTGTAATGAAATTTTTCATTGTAGTATATATTGACGATTTGGCCGTGGATAAATAAAGAATTAGTAGCAGTAGTAGTAGTAGTAGTAGTTAGTAGTAGTAGTAGTTGTAGTAGTACTAGTACTAATAGTACTAGTGGTATTAGTAGTATTAGTAGTAGTCATCATCATCAAGACTCCCCGCGCCACTAGGCGCATAAGGCCGAGTATTAGTACTAGTAGTAGTAGTAATTGTGTCCTAATTTGGTCAAATACCAGGGGCTTTTCGACTTGTTGTGGGCCCAGTCCCTCAAGGCCGCATCAAAAATTAAAACAGTTTGTTGTTTCAACATTTGTAAAAGTCACATCAAAAAAATTCAAGAGGGCTGAAAAAATTGTAGGCGCAGGGCTACGGATTCGTAGACTGGATACGCCCCTGAGTTGTTCAAAGCGGGGTTAGCTAGTGCTAAACCGGGATTAAATACCATGACAACTTATAGATTTTAATTGGACTTAGCCCAGGGTTAGCCCTAACCCTGTTTCGAACAACTCGGCCCGGAAGACCAAAATTGTTTTGAGGATTCAGGGGAAAATTTTTTCAAGGGGTTAGAGTACACCCAAGCTCACCCCTGAGATTAACGTCTTGACAGTTGCAGGTAAAATCGTGTCTCAGGTTGGACCAGTCTTCACCTAAGGGTCAAATTCGTAATCGCACTTTTTAAATGTATAAATGTTGCTGAGAAGAAATTAAGAGCCTCAACTTACCTGAAACCCTGTTATATCTACTTTTGAACTGTCTCTGGGCATTCCCTATACTACGACCGAGGTGATTAAGGGCACGTGGCTATTCCTTAGATGACGTAAAGAAAGTAAAGTAAAGTAAAGGAAAGGAATGGAATGTAGAGCACCTTTATTTGTACACAGCGATATTTAAAGATTCAAGCTTGTGGGACCATGTATAGAAAGTGACAATTCAAATAAACAGAACAACCTAAAGGAGGAAAGCAACCAGTTGGCTCATTTACAAAGCGTGGTGGAGCTGAATTCGGGATCACCGAAGACAAATCCATGGCCGGGTTTGAGCCTGCTACGAGGACAAGCAAAGCCTATGATAACAGGGGAGTAGTTACGCCGGTTCCACAGTGATTGCAGTTTTGAAATTCAAATTAAATAATGTGTATGTCATAATCAATGATTAAAAGGAATGATATATCACACCCAAAAAACTGAACTGCCACTGTACTTCAACAACCGCCCGTGTACTGCGTCAAATGAAATATTGCACGCGATCTGCATCCATGGTGCATTTCGAGTTAAAAATATGTCGAGCCATGGAAATCAATTTTTCTCTGGAACACCACGCCTAATATCTTCAGGAAATGAAAGCCGTTCTGTTACTTCACACAATATATTATTACACAGTATATTTTGAATTGAAATGAATTGAAGAAATGATTGAACTATATTTTATTGAAAAAATAGGATCGCAGCTAATTGTCACATTCAGGCCTTGGTAGTAAAATGCACGCGATAATTACTGAACTTTATTTTGTTAATATGCTTTTCTCCATTATCCTCCCACTTGTATCTTATCTGATATTTAGTAACATTTAGAAGGAGACCTCGGTAGAAAGGGCTTGCTAAGATTTCCCGCCAAGCTACTCGCTAGCTCAGTTTCATAAACAACCGCATAAGTTGAAAGTAAAAGCGTGATAAAAGAGAGATTTAGACTCGCGTTTTTCCGCCCACGGCTAACGGCAAACGGCGCTGAGGCTCTTAGTACTGCTTGTCATTTAACTCTGTAAATTATTTTATTCTAACTTATTTCTCTCTTTTTAATACTTGCCCGATAGCTGGGGCTAACAGACAAGGGGTGAATTTCAGCCCGACCCTTGCAGTTTACCGTAAAAGCGATGCTAAATCTCTCGAATTAAATTACTTTTTTCGGAGCCCGGCTAGAAAAGCACTTGGAGTCTCTATCATCATACCTCATGTCTTGATGTCTGATGACGACAAGGCAAACCAGACAGTTGCCGGCAATGTTTAATACGGCCAGGATAGAGTTAGCGGTGGTTATGCCGATCAGCGCCGACCGTGATTCTGTATACTTTGGCATGACTTCAGGCTAAAACACAAAATATAGAGGGGATTTAGGCGAAACAATCCTTTAAGGTGTAGCCTACGTGTAAACATAAAAGCTGACACAAAAAATATTGTAAGATGATTGTCAGCAAAGGTTAGTCAAGGAACATTCATAACCGGGTGCCTGTGAATCTGCTGTGTGAACCGTGAATCTGATTCAGTGCCGTGGCGAGACTTGGAAGGACTGACAGAAATTTTTCTTTATTGCAATTATAAACACCGCTCCGTGCTTTTGCGATGCGCACGACTTTCCATGCTTCCGTTCTTTAGATCAATAAAATACATCAGTGCAAACTACCATCAACACTCTGATATCATTGTTAATTTAGGTTTGAGCTTGTTTTCTCTCGTTCGGCGTCTTTCCGGCTGATTTAAGGCACTCGAAATTGGTCAGAATTAATGAGTTTTTTTAAAGGATAGTGAATGGAGAATATTTGTTCAAGTTCGTGTAGAAATTAAATCCTCTTGCGCGAGACACCGGGTCACGAAAAGCAAAATAATGTAATTTGGTATTTACCTCAGTCGTAGGTGTTCGTCCTTGTGCACTCTCATTGTTGAGAAAAATGATACTTTTGCAGTATCTATTTCACACTGAATTAAATCAGTGTAATCATTGTTCAACTCATCCCCACGTGTTCTTTCGTCGCAATAATCTTGCAAAGCTTATGCCCGCCGGTGTTTTAGTCCGAAAAACGCCGCTGGCTGCGGAATGAGTTGCTTTGCGGAATTTTAAAATGCCAGCCTTTCGTACGGGTTCAATAATAAAAAATATGGACAATATTACTTTTTTTTAAACAGTATTCTGAACGATTACCTGCGAATTTAATAACCCATTTCATTTCGACGTTAAAACATATTCTCCACAGGATTTTTTTCATGACTTTACTAATTTCATTTGAATGTTAAAAAGCCCACACATGTACACATTTCGAAAACCTGGAACACAGCTGAATGTAACGAGTCAAAAAGCTTTTCATTTTTGTCATTTTGACGGGCACGGATCTTTCTTGAGGTAGTGTGAAAAAAGAAAAAAAAACCCTTCCTCTCTATAACGGCACAAAAAAGAGCCAAATTATCAAGGACCGGAATGATAAAGAATTACACTTTAAAAGTCGAAGTACATATTTGCCTTTAGCGATTCCCATGCGGAAGTTCATCTGGATTGGTTGATACATCGCGATAACTTAATACTTAAATTGTATCGTCTGCTGTATGAAAGGGTAGTGTAGCTAAGTGAAAGTAATATTCAGTAGCTGGTAAAAAGTTGAAATGCCCGACATGGAAATTCAGATCTTCCTCACTCATAGGATCGGAGTCACAGTATAGATGCTTTGCACAAAAATAATGTCCAACTAAAAACAAAAACAAAAACAAAGCTAAAACCAAAATCAAAACAAACCGCAGCGGTTGGTCGTTTAAGGCGTTAAGCAGAGAATCTTTTCACCGACCACGGCACTCATCAAATTTCAGCGTGAGCCGCCTAAACTCCACAGTCGTGAGTAATCGGTTTGCAGGCGCCAGCAGCTGCTTTTTAATGCATATATGCACCCAGTAGCTACAAGATCTTCATGGGATACACCATCTCACTGTTTATGGAACAAAACGCTCAGAGTGAAGCCTGAATATTGATCCCGAACCACCACATGCAGTAAAATTCACTGTGAAGTATTTTGAAGACGAAAAACACCGCCATTAACTTCGAACTAAGTAGTTTCAATCAGTGATTGCATTCCCATTTAACAACACTCAATTTGGGGGAACATTCGTACACTGGATGTAGTTTTCAGGAACTATTTTTCCGGAGAACTTAAGTATGTTTGTGACCCGGCATTTCTTTTTGTACAGACGACTTGAAAGCAGCATCGCCGAAGACGTAATATGTTATTTACTGGCTGGGAGTACGGCCCTTGAGTAAGCTAGACCCCGCTCGACTTACGTCGATCAAAAAAGTTTTATTCTTTTATTGTTACCTTAAAGGAACTCTGTCACGGAAGTTTTGCTGCCCAAAACACAGAAATCCTTCTTTATGACATTTACTTGTGTCCAAACAATTCTTTTAAATTTAGGAGAGGATATTAAACGATTTCCTGCAGGAAGAGTCATCCATAATACACTTTGGGCCATGTCTTCAAGATCAAAAAAATTTAGGCTAAATTTTTCAAAATGCAATCCGCTTCCATCCTTGCCCATCCGTTTCAATAGCAGACAGTAAATAGCCTTCACTAAACAAACTGCATTATTATTTTTGGTTTTCACTGACAGCTTTAGCATTCTACAGTGAGGCCAAAATAGTACGATAGAGCCCCGTTAACATTTTTCGAGCGTGTATGGTGAAAATTGCTAATGTCTTACAAACGGATCAAAAAACGAAATACTATTTCCTCATTCCCTGTTTCAGTCGTTTTGAATCAAAACGAGTTCATCACACGAAGGTTACAGATTAGTGTCTTATTTCTCAATGGCTTCAAGCAGTCAAGCACACAGCACGCAATTCTTGCTGGAACCGCAGGCAGCATACACTAGTGGCGACATTGAATAAAATATTAAGCTTAAACCCTGGTCAGACGGTGCCGGCATGATAGTCGATGATGGTCGATGATAGTCGATGATAGTCTAACTCTGGCTCCTGTTTGACCATCAACTATCATCCACTTTGAACAAGTTCAAATTTTTCATGCTAGTCGATCATACTTTTCTCCTCGTGACCACCCCCATGACAGTTGATGATAGCAATTATTTTACTCGGCACAATGAATTGACAATTTGCAAAATCACTGAAAGCTTGACATTTGGCAACTTCCTCGAAACCGAAACACAAAGAAACGAAAGCTGAATAATATGTGAATGCGTCTAGCTACAGGAATCCTGATCCGAAATCATACCAAACCTGAATTTTAGCTCTCTTCTCGTGGTATTTTTCGGTGGCAGTTTTCGTCGCACCTGAGTCCGCTTATCTTGGCACAGAAACGTCAGATCAGTTTTAAGCACTATCATGAGCAAAGCGCGACTCTCTCCTCCTCTCAAAGGGTTTCGTGCGGAGCCGGCAATCTGTACGATCTCCTCACCCCTCTTAAATAATTTCCATGCAAAAAATGTAAACATCGAGTTACTGGAGCCAATCAAAGCAGAACAACACGTTGGCCAATGCTGGTAATTTGTTCAAAATTCGTTCGTTCCAAATTAATTGCCCTTCCGTGCCAAGCTAACTGCACACAGGTGCGACGAAAATGGATGTTACTAAACGGGGAATGGGGAATGGGGAATGGGGAATGGGGAATGGGGAATGGGGAATGGGGAATGGGAAATTGAAAAATGGGAAAAAAATAAAAAATACCCAATAGGATTGTAAAGAATAATTGCTGTTAATATGGAATAATTTTTCTCAGCGTCTATTACCCAAGCTTTTAAAGCGTTTTGCGCCAAAATTAAAAGATGAATTCGCGATGAAACTTTGTTTCTAGCAAAAACTAAAATGACATGGGTACTAAATGTGGACTCCTCTGTTGTTCGGAGTTAGCAGTGATGGACTTTATTCAGAAAATTCAAGAAGTCCTTTGAAAGATCACTTAACTGAATGCAACCGGCAAGGTACAACGAAATGAACGTGAAATACCTTTAATTAAGCTTAAAAAATCTTATTTTATTTAAGTATAATTATAAATGAACATGAAATAACTCTTTTTTAATTTAATGCCAAAGTTTTAGTGTTGCCGCTACTTAAGCGATTTATTCTATCCCTTACTCAACTTGTCGTGTCTTTTCCCGCGTTTTTCTTAATTTTGATAATTTATTTTCGCTCCGGCTCGAGATCTTGTGTTCTTATGGCGTTTGAGTCACGCTTCTGGTTTACTTGTACAAAACGTTTTGTTCAGAGCAGTACACGCTGAAAGATGAGATTAATCCTATTCGGTTTTGTTCGTACCGAACGTTCTTGTTTGATGTGTGGTGCAAAATAAACAGTGACGGTCGGCCACGAAATTTTAAGCCTTGTTAGATGGAAATTCGTTTTGCCGCCACGTATCTGATGTTTTCCCCGAGAATAATTCGCCTCACAACTATACAACGGAAAATAACAACTCTACAACTACTTAAAAAACCAACAAAAATTGGTTTTACATGGCTCGTATTCATGGGGTAGCAAACTGGCAGAAAAATTTCATTACTCTATTTCTTACTCAACCTGCAACGGAAAATAACAACTCTATAACTAGTTAACGAGCCGATAGAAATTGGTCTTAACATGATTTTTTTTCTTGGAGGAGAAAACTGGCAAAACAAACCGTAATTAAAAACGGGAAATTTTTCCACCAAAATGACATTTTTGTGGGTAATAGAACACTCAAACAAAATATCCCGGTTTTTAATGACATCGGAAATCTATTTATCATCGCGAATTCCCCTTTTAATTTTGGCGCAAAACGCTTCAAAAGCTTAGGTAATAGACGATGAGAAAAATTATTCCATATTAACAACAATTGTTCTATACAATCCAATTGGGTATTTTTTATTTTTTTCCCATTTTCGATTTTCCCATTTCAAATTCCCATTTTTCAATTCCCCATTCCCCATTCCCCATTCCCCATTCCCCATTCCCCATTCCCCATTCCCCATTCTCCATTCCCCTATCCCGGTCGCATATTGGTCGGGATTCGGGATTTTCGATCAAAAATCGGTGTAATCCCGACGAAATCGGGATGGTTGGACAGTCTGTTTAAATCCTCCGAAGTTTCCCTCAAATTCTTAATTTTCCTCGCCGCATTCTTAGCTTTCTATTTCACTAGTATTGTAACTAACTTTTGCACCTTACTCCCTCAAGGTTGTTTTTGCCTCTGCATTCGGCAGGGACTATGGACCAGGTTCCCCCCAAGACGAGGTTCTTTTTTTTTTTGGCGGGCCGCAGGCGTGATTTCTTTCTGAAGATCTCACAGAACGGAAGTTGTTTCAATAAAGGATCTGGCGTCTATAGAGTCCACGAATATAAAGACTTGCTTTATTCTCCAACACAGTAATCCTGTCATACACTCCCGAAGCTTACACCTCGTGCGCATGCCCGTAACGCAATACTACGACATTACAGCGTCGTGTCTTTGGAAGCGGGAACATATCACGCTACACCGCCCAGGTTCTAATCACTTGGCATCAGTCAGCGTTCTACTTATCAGAATAGGCCATTGCAGAAACGTGAGAGGACTGGGAAAGAGTATCGTTGTTTTCCGTTCGTTTGAAAACTAAGATGTTCAAATGAAAGATCAACTAAATTTGAGAGTCTTTACCACGAATAGGAGTATTTGAAGGAGGAAAATGGCAAAACGGTAGTTCTTCAAATGTCACCCAAAATAGAGAGTTTGTATGGATTGGGTAGACTGGCCAAAAAATTATAAGGGTTTGTATGGAATTTTGCAACTTTTGCAAGGCTCCCATTTGGACAATTTTTCGCTGAAAAATCTTAAACTTGGTTGGGTAGGTTTTCATTCATGAAGATTTCAGCTGAGATGTTTAGATTTTCAATCTAAGCAATATAAGAAACTCGCCCCAGTGCTCTCACGTTTCTGCAATGGGCTTTGGAGGGAATATGAGAAACGTAATTTATTTCCATAGTAACCTCTGCTTGCGCGATTTTGCAATTAAGGAGATCACGTGACGAGTTGATACGTCTTGGTGCTCCGAAACGTTCGAATGGACGCTGAACTTGACAAAAGCGAGAATTTTTAAAATCTCGCTTGGGTTTAGTTATCCAAAATGATCATTTTAGTCATAGCAGTTTCCCTGTTAATGTGGTTGGCGTATAGAATATTTAAGGATGAGTTTACTCCTTTACGGAAAATTCCGTTGGCAAGTGGTTCTGTTCCTCTGTTTGACCACGCACTGATTTTCAGACGAGAAAAAAACCACGTGAAGTTGCTACAGAATTGGAGTGAAAAGCATGGACCGATTTTCCGCTACAGTCGTGGCTTTGGTGAGGACATGCTTGAGCTACATATCTGTCATATTTTTTGTAAATAAGCTCATTGAATGTAAATGATATTATTACCTGAATTGCGGACTTCCGGGAACTTTTAAAATGAAGATCAGTAGCCATTTTGACGGTTAATCACGCCCAGTTGGTTGGGTGGCAAACGAGGGTAAAATTACAGTGAATGTATGGGATTTTCGCCGACTTTAAACCGGCCTTTAAAAAAATTCCAGCGATGTAGCAGCTACACCAATGAGAATTACATCACCATCCCAGTCTTGACAAGGGCACTCTTTCCGGCTGGTAGTTTTTTAAAGGTCACAGGTCACAGGTCATTGTTTTACTAATAGTGGAACAACCCTAACCCCTTCCTGATGCTAACCTTAGGCCTAAATACTGCACTAAGACTATGTTTAGGCCTAAGGTTAGTATTGGTAAAGGTTCAGGGTTGTTTCAGTATTAGTGAAATGATGACCTGTGACCTGTGACCTGTAAAATAATACCAGCCACACTCTTTCATCTTTTGTGTGATGTTTAGATCAACTGTGAAAATAATGTGGCTGATCCTTTATTAACGAGTACAAAATGTACATCTGGATCAACAGATGGGCATTTAAACAGAAAATCTGAGAGGGGCTCTGATGCGCCTATCATAAGCCATCTCCTGGTAGGGAAACAGCCAGGCAATTGATGGGACCATACGTCAAAGTTCTTAGTTTTCCCCTCTCCGAGGGGATTTATACTGAACAGCACAGTAAACATGAGTACAAAATTAATTAAGATGACTTAGGTCAACTGGCAACTCGTTGCCTTTACACTTGAAAAATAATGTAAGGAATAATATTTCAAGTCAGGAATAACATAATGGAAATGGATTTACATAAAAATACACAAGCTTCCACCAGTTTTCCATGAGCAATAATTTTATGGGTACTGGCAAGAATGTTCCCTGCTACATACTATGAATGGCCATTTTCACTCTAGAATGATGGATAATTCATCCAAGATGGATAGTCCATGTGAAACAATGCTGTTTATTTTGGTTGGATAATTCATCTGATTTTAATCTGTCTGATCCGTCAATTTTGACAGAATGATTTGTCAATTTTGATGATTGATTGGTCAAAGATGATTACGGTAGTCCATGTTTGGTTTGTCTTGAATTCATATCAGATGGATAAATCAGTCTAAACTGCATAATGTGCCTAGTAGACTTCAAAAGCTTGGTCTATCTATCTAATGTGAATGTAGTGATATGAGAAAAACTTGGGAGCTAGTTTATAATCTTGAATTCAGATTTGGACACTCAGATAATTCATCAGTCAGGTAATATCTGTCTGGATGGGGTATTCATCTTTGGTGTCAAAAATGGCCAATCAAGGATACATTCTATTTCTATTTGTTTTTTGTTATTTGATTGTTAACACCTTGAACCCAGGATATGTATGTGTGCTTTTCAAGTGATATTATTATTATTAGTATTATAATTATAATTATTATGATTATGATTATTATTATTACTGGCAGTGTTTCAAGTTAGGTAAAACAGCAGCCTTGCTTACTAGTCTACTTTCTTTTGACAGGAGAAAGTAGAGTCTTTTTGACAGACCCAGAGTTCCTTAAACATGTTCTTGTTACAAATGCTAAGAACTACCTTCGGTCACCCTTTCTGCGCATCTTATTACCCAGTCTTGGCAATGGTTTGTTTTCTTCAAATGGAAAGGATCATGCTCTTCAAAGGAAAATGATCAACCCTGCATTTCATTACAGCAACCTAGCAGGATTGGTGGATGATTTTCAGGAACTTACTGACAACCTCGTGAATGTGAGTTTCAGTTGCTTGGCGCATTTCCCTGGCTGGTGAAAAACCTCCCAGGGTCTTTGAGGATCCTTAAAGATATTCAAGGACCTGCTAAAGATCCTTACTTAATTAGGATAAGGATCTTGCTAAATTACATGCAAAGATCCTTATAATAAGGACATTTTAAGGATCTTGTGAGGATCTTGCAAAGATCATTGTAAACACAAG
The DNA here is from genome assembly GCA_014634185.1 of Astreopora myriophthalma. Lineage (NCBI taxonomy): Eukaryota > Metazoa > Cnidaria > Anthozoa > Scleractinia > Acroporidae > Astreopora > Astreopora myriophthalma. The sequence goes on along the minus strand of BLFK01000047.1, from coordinate 251,350 downwards.
TACAAGGATCTTAGCAAAGATCCTTGAACATCTGCAAGGATCCTGAGAGGACCCTGTAAGGATCTTTAAGCCAATCTTTTCCCATCTTTTTGATCCTTACAGGATCCTCAAAGATTTTTAAAGATCTTTGGCAAGATTTCTGACGATGCTTGAAGGTCTTGGCAAAGATCGTTGAAGATCTTTGTTAAGATCTTTATATTAGGGTCCTCAAAGATCTTTCAAGATCCTTAAAAGAGTTTCACCAGGGTTATTTCATTACATAAAATGTCTCACTAGATTATAGAATGATACGTGGTATATGTTGCAGGTAATTTTTCAGTTTAGTTTATTTCAATTTTCACTAGTTAATTTTTGGTTAATTTTTTCATTAACTACCCAGTAGGTAAAAAACATGTACCTTGTTAAATAAAAAAAATTAAAACATTTATTTAACAATTATTCTATCAGCCTGCATTGGACATGGGATGTTAAATAGCCAACAAGGCTCGTATCACCAGCTTTGCTATAACCAACCTCATTAATCCAACAAGCACGAGTAGAATTCAATTGTTTTGCTAAATGTCATTAGTATAATTTTCAGTGGTGAATATAAGAATTTGGTGTTATATTCACTGCGCTACCCAGTGAATATAACATTTTGCAGGTGCGACTGCTAAGCTAAGCAAGAACGTTTCGTGCCTTTTTATTGTGTTTTAGCATGTTGTTTTGCACTTTCTTATATTCACCGCTGAAAATTATACTAAAACAATTATTCGCCTTAGGCTCAGTGAATATTGGGGAATATTTACCTCGACTACGTCTCGGTAAATATTCACCAATATTCACTTCGCCTTCGGCGAATAATTGTTAATTATTAAATTCATTTCACCCTTGGGACATTTTGCTTCTGGCAGAAAATTTTCAGCTTCCATTTGTAGCTTACAATTTCAAGTGGATGTTTTTAGCAATATGTGTACTGGAGAGAATGTTCCCTGCTACGTACAGAACTGTGAATGGCCATTTTCACACTAGAAGCCATCTCTGATGGATAATTCATCTGACATAGATAGTCCATGTGAAACAACGGTGTTTATTTTGGTTGGATAATTCATCTGATATTAATCTGTCTAATTTGACAATTTTGACAGATTGATTGCTTATTATTTGTAGATGGCCACAAGTTTCATCAGTTCTTAGAGACTACCAAGCATCGCGTCACCATTTGTAAATAAAGTTGATTGATTTGTTTAGATGTATAATAATAATATTTTTTGGGTTTGAAGGTCTGGACAGAAAAAGTCAAGAGTTCCACTGAAGGAGTTGCAGAGGTATCTATTTGGTGCAAGCCTCACTCATCTGACATTTGACATCATTGGGCGATGTGCATTTGGTTACAACTTCAACACAGTACAATCTGGAGAAAATGAAATTTCAAAAGCATTCTCTCTGGCCATTGAAGGCGTTAGTTTTGCTCAGCTGGTAAAAAAGAAGTTCATTCCATTCTATTCTTATCTTCCATCGGATGAGAACATTAAGGAGAAGAAAGCCTTTGAACTAACCAATGAAATTGTTCTAAAGGTAACTTTTTGTTGGGTTGCCCTATTCATTTTTGTTTTTATTACTTTTTGTAATGATTAAGGTTGGTGCATACGAGGGGACTAGTCGCTGCGACCAGCCAGGGACCAAGTCTTGTCGTGTGAACTACCCATTTTCATCAAAAAATCCAGTTGCTCCCTGCATGGTACTGGTCTCATGACTCAGGCTGCGTTTACACGAACGCGGTTTCACATCGATACGGTTTCACGACTTCGAAAGCGCTTCGAAATCGATGCGGTTTGGAAGTGTTTACACGGAACCGATTTCATACTCTTTACGTCATGCTGAGGTCATCACAGACCAAAGCGATCTGGGTACGATTAAAGAAAGAATCCACCATTTTGAATCGAACAATGCAAATTTCGCGTCAAAATGGTAACCGTACTCTGATCGATGCGGTTTCGCCGTTTACACGACAGATGAAACCATATCGTTTTGAAAACGCTCCACTTTTGGCAGCGGTTTCAAATCGACCCGGTTTCGGCAACGGTTTCGATCGGTGTCGTGTAAACGGAAGGCGTAACCGCATCGAAAACGAAACGGTTACAAATGAAACCGCGTTCGTGTAAACGCTGCCTCAGACTGGTGCCACAAAATCAAACTGGTTTAAATTAAATTTGATAAGGCCCTGTGACTTGTCCCCTCAAAATTCCTTATCCCTTCATGTGAACAGTTCATAGGACAACTCCCTGCTTTCACCAAATGAAAACTTTGCCAACCACCAACCGCGAGACCTGTTTCAAATGTTACTCCAATTTTTCACTTTGTGCATTTTGTATTGATTGAATAGTTCGTATTTTTTTGGTTCCTTAAATACCAACAATAAGGTAATTAACATCTGAATTACAATCACCGATTACTTTTTGGGGGTGGAGTTGGAGGGTGCATGCCATGCGTACAATCCTGTTAGAGCCCCACCCCTACTGTGGCCTAGAGGCATTTAGAGAGAGACCATGTGGGCCAGGCTTCCTTCCATTCCAAGTTTTGAGTAGCGACTTCTGCCACCAATTGCAAAATCCTCAACTGACTTTTAAGAACTGTGATGCTCAAGCTCCGTTTTTGAGAAAGGTATTGACACCAATATGATCTTTTCAATAGGTCATTAGAGACAAGCACGAGAAGAGGAAAGAGGGAATTGTGTCTTCCAAGAGAGATTTGCTTGATCTGTTAATGGATCAACTAGATGAGGAAACAGGTGTAGGCATGGATGACGAACTCCTGAAAGCTGAGGTCTTCACCTTCATGTTAGCTGGACATGAAACCACCAGCACGTCTATGACATGGACTCTATATGAACTTGCCAGACATCCAGAAATTGCTGAAGAGATCCGACAAGAAGCTCGAATGGTCCTCAAAGACTCGACTGTGTTGACGTGGTCGAAGCTAGCAGAGATGAAATTTCTTGGAAATGTTATTAAGGAGTCTTTGAGACGTCATTGCCCCGCAACCCAGGTTGGACGTATTGCAAAAGAAAAGGATGTGATTGGTGGATATGAAATTCCCAAGGGTACTATGGTAACGCTAGGACTTGATGCTGTTCACCTTTCACCAAAGTTCTGGAAGGATCCGTTTGCATTCGATCCAGACAGATTTAACGAAAGTAGTAAGTGCTCAGTTTAGACGTACCCCTCCACCAATGCGTTCACTTTTGCTTGCTTATTAGAGTGAGCCATGTACTGCGAGAACTTGCCTACTTTTTGAGTTTTTTGGAAGACAGTTTATGCACTCGCAGGATGGTTTGCCAACGAAATTACTTTCCCAAGCAATGGCAGGCACAAGTAACAGCTGAAGCATTTTACATCGTTTTTGAATTAGAAAGAGTTGACCTTTTAAAGGGGCACAATTCACCAAATGTTAAACTTTAATAACATTCAACTGGCTTCTAAATCACTAATTACAAGAATTAAACTGGATGTAGAACTAAAAAGTGAGCAGAGATAGGTTACAATCAATTTTAGCATGTATTGAGAACGTCGGCCAACGCTTGTAATGTGTAAAGGCAAGGAGCACCACGAAGGCAATGCACAACAACTTTTCGAAAACAGCCATGTGCTCAGTCCCGTAACATTTATACCATGTATAATTAACTTGCCTACATTACAGGCCCCAGTTGTTCGAAGGGTGGATAGCGCTATCCGCTGGATAAGTCAATTGGATTTGCTAGTGCTTATCCTGTGGATAGCGTTCTCCACCCTTCGAACAACTGGGGCCAGATGTGCAGTTTGAACCCATCGCTATCTTACTGTCATCTGCAGATGAAAACCTACCATCAAGCAAATAGGGTCCTTTGGATTGTCAACGTGCTGGTAAAAATAGCATGGTGCTGCCCCTTTAAGTATCAAATGAACTCATTGACAATAGAACTTATTTAGTGAACCAATAGGCCTTATTCACGATAGCGGCCATGAATGTTTTTAAATTGTCATGCAAATTAGCCATGTGCTTTGCCAGGGGGCAAACACTAGAAAAACAGCAAATTTTGGAAAATCGACTTGTCGCTATGTTAAAGTAACATTGCCAAAAGCACACTCAAACATTGAAAATTAAATACCTATCATCAAAATTTAATCACTTTGACTTCCTTTCAATAGTTTCACTGCTTCGTCTCTGATTGCTTATGCAAAAACATCAAACTAACTCGTGTAAACGTTCTAGTTTACTGCTAAGGCTGTTAACATGCAATGAACATGAAAAAATTCATCTGAAGATGTAAAATATCCGTTGAAATCTCTCGACCTTGAGTTGTTTGCCCCCTGAGAAATGCGTAGTTTCAATTTGTATGATATTAACAATGCCAACACAAAGCTACCGTGAAGGTCTATTGTCTACATCCTATCGAGCTCTTACTTCGAGTGGCAGACACAGATGACGTAAAAAAGGGGAAAACAACAACAATTAAGCAAACTACATTGATTAACAAACAATGGTTACTGTATTGTGTCCGTTATCCGAAGCCGCAATATCTCACTGATGCTTCTTGTTGATCTGTCGACAGACGAGAACACCCCGTCCATGCAGCGGTACGTGTTTGCACCGTTTTCAGCCGGTCCACGTTCGTGTATTGGAAATAAGTTCGCCATGGCAGAGATGAAAGCTGTGCTATGTACTCTTGTGCAACATTTTGCGTTTGAAGAGATTCCTGGATTCACCGTGACACCTACGATTCGGCTAACAATGAAGCCAGATCCTCCATTGAAACTGAGAATCAGGAAATTGTGAAATGTGCTGTCTCGAGACCAGCCTTAACGTTCTTATTTTCTCGACGAAGTTACGATATGCTTGTCCTTCTCCGTTACCCCACCCTCCCCGCGTTCCCCACCCCGAGGGCGCAGCCCGAGTCAACTATAACGCATAGAAATCGAGAGCGAATAATCTAATTGTTTTAGTATAAATCTACTAGTCGTTCAAAACTAAACAAGTAAATTATATATATCCTCATCGCAGACACTTCGAAACACTTCGAAAACGCGACGAAGTGGCCGCCATTTTGTTGAAAACCGCTACTCGCTATCTATCACAAAATAGATAGCGAGTAGCGTAGCCAATCAGAGAACGGCATTCGTGATAGAACGCTAGTAGATTTATACTAAAACTCCATAGAAACACGGAAAATGTTTTCTATTTCTTAAATGTTAACTGCAAAGAATGATTACTGTAATCCTGGAAGTTAATAAACAATTGTTCAAGTACTGCATTCTTTTGGAAATTGATTTCCAAACACAAGTGTTTGGATATCCTAACACGTGTGTTTGGTTATCTAATCACGCGTGTTCGGATCTGTTCTTTACCGGGTATCAAGGGGTATCCATGCTACCCAAATGAGGCCACACAATTGGTTAATTATATCATGCATTACTAATGAGTTTGAGAAGAACTTGTAACACATTTACTGGCAATCAGCACGTAATTTTAAAGCTCAGAAGGGCATGAAATTTTCAGTTATTCCGAATCAAATTTGTAAATAGCACTACTTATCTTAACCTAGAGTGAGGTCATTACAGGAAAATCTCGGACCGAGGCCTTGAGGTATTGACCGAACGATAGCGAGGTCAATACGTCAAGGCCGAGCTCGGAGATTTCCCTGTAATGACCGAAAGGACGAGGTTAATGAGTTACTTATTGCGCATTGCTATCTTTTCTGCCCATTCCCAACATCTTAAACAAAAGCTCTTCAAGTGCATTCAGGCCCGCACTTTCTAATCTGTGGTTACTTCTAGTTTTATAGCCTTTTTAGCGCTGGGGAAAAAAAAAACCGCAAGCGTTTTTCCATATCCGCTTGCGCGCCCAAGGTCATTTGAGGTCATGTTCACTGAACCGAAACAAACCTCGCAATGCGATCGAAACCAGAAGCGACAGAGGAAACAGTTTCTTTGAAAGTGAGACAATTGCTGTCTTTATTACGCCAAGATCTATAGCAAATTTATCCCCCCGCCCTCCCAAAAACAAAAAAAAATTCATAATGCCCGGTCATTACAAGAAAATCTTGCCCGCTCAGCAGCCAATCAGAGCGCGCGCACTATTGTAGCCATATAATAAATTGAAAAATAAAACTTTCATTTCAGAACACATTTTCCTTATTATAAACGAAAGTTTGGTCCAGTTTGGCGTCCCATGCAGACAGCAAGTGTTGGCTGTTAGTTAGAAAACGCCCGACCTCCGTCTCACCAATGTACAACAATGTCGTTCAAGATAAGTTAGGAAACCGAGAGGGAATCAAAGGGAGGGAGCTGGAGAGAGGTAAGAGGGAGAATATCAATCCAGTAAAATTGTAAAAAAAAAAAAAAAAAATCGTTTTTTTGTTGTGATGATTTAACCTTCATAACCCTTTTGTTGCACAGTTACTGCGACATAAATAAATCGCGCCCTTACGCTACGACGAGTAAGATGGAACAACCGCCAAGTAGTCACCCTACTGAACTACTGACCTACCTACCCGCCCTGAGTTCAAACCCAGTCCTACGACGTCTAGTATATGATGTAAATATTTCGTCATATCATATCAGAAAGGTTGCCAAAAAGTAATCTATAATCTGTGGCTATGCTTGATATTACATTTGATCGACTTGCACGTGCTGCTACGAATCCAAAGCAATGATTCTGGAAACATTAATCAGCTTTTTTAGCTGGAAAGTCGTATTTCTGTACATATTTATCCTTACCATGGCATGGCTCACGTACAAGGCCGTGGAAGAGAGAATGTCACCATTGCAGAGGATTCCCTGTCCTCCAGGAGCCTTCCCATTGATCGGCCATCTTTTCACTCTTCTTCGGTCTGGAGGATTCCTTGAAATGGTACGGATTTGGACAGAACAGTATACATCCATGTTTATTTTGCATCCTGGATTTGGGATTGGAGTAGGTAAATATTAATTCGTGAACTGACGGTCTCACTCACCCTCGCTTTTCTGACCTGCGCTGCAGGATTCTGTTTTCGTAGGTCACATTCCACAGCCTAGAGGTACAGGTCATCGTGGGTTCGATGACGAAAAGGCTAGACCATGCAGACTGCCCAACCTTCGGGCTATGAAAAATCGGGGTATATTTTACCCCTGGGACAGATTAAGGGATCGGCGAAGGCACATGCCTCTAGTGGGTCCTGGGGCATGCTCCCCTAGAAAATTATCCGAAACGCCATTTCCTAGTGTTTTGAGACGGCAATTTCCGTAAAAAAATGTTCGGTAAATCGATCGTCTTTTGTACCCTTGCCAACAGGTACTCGATTTATCTGCCAGTGGATATGAGTTTCAGTTGAATACTCTATAAAATTTACGTGTTCTTGTATAACTGTTGTATAAGTATCATAAGAATTGAATTGGAAGTTGGAAAGCAAAGGATAAGGCACATGTATGTTGCTCAATTCTAAGGCTTAATTAAGGTTAGCAGCTGAAAATAGGACATCTCAAGATTCCAGATCAGATAAGTATTTAAATACCCCAGCCCTGCTCCAAGGCCTGCTAAAACAGCTGTGAATATTTGAAGAAAGCAGGAGTCCTCTGGTCCACACTTTTCATATTGGGCTTATACCTACAGTTTACCTTCTCTGTCTCATGCAGGTGGCTATTTGGTGTACGTCACAGACCCAGAGCTGGTTAGATTTGTATTGGTCAAAAATGCTCTCAAGTTTGAACGCACTGATTTCTTGCCAAAGTTTGTCCCAAGTATAAGAAAAGGTTTGTTTGCCTCAGTTGGGAAGGCACATGCTCTGCAGAAAAGGATGATTGGACCAGCATTTAGCTCTGCTAATTTGAAAGGATTTTTGAATATCTTCCAGGAAAACTCAGAAAAACTTGTCCAGGTGAGATACTTGAAAATAGGGACTGAAAATATAGTGAATAAAGTCTATTTTATGGTCAAAATGTATCTCTTTAGTCTTTCTGCTGGGTGGCACTTTTTTTTCCTCTTTTTTCTCAAAATAAAGCTTTGCAGAAGGCTTGGAATGGTTTCTTTATTTTGGGGGGAAAAAAGCACTAATCCACAAAAAATGTAATGTTTTGGCTGCGAATTGTTTGAAATTACATTCAGATTTAATAAAGGTTCATCAAAGAAAAATTGAAAACATGCCAAGCATTTGACATAGGCATGCTAAACATAAACAAGCCCTCCATTTCATGTAATAGATACCCTAAGTACTGTAGAAGACGAATTACAATCACCCCCTCCCCAAGCCTTCACGGCCATATGATATAACCTTATAGCTTCACATCAGTTTGGGCCAGTTCAGCATTGGAATTGATCAAGACATTACATTAATCTTGGCTACATACTTGTGTATCAAACTTACTCAAGGACAATCAGCTTAATGTTTGATACCACCGTTAATGATACCTGACACAAACAAGGAATATATTTTTTATAATTTTACGGTGCATTTGTTACAAGTACAGACATGCATTTTTAAGGCATTTGGATTGCAGTATTGAATAATTGTTTTGCTTAATGTTTTGTAGCATTGGTCTGACCGACTGAAGAATAATAAACCAGAACACTCCATTGATGTAGAAGTTATGGATGACTTGAGTCATCTCACACTAGATGTAATTGGCCAAAGTGCATTTGGATACAAATTCAACACCATACTGGGTGGTGACAACAAAATTTCCAAAGCCTTTGGAATTACATTACAGGCTCTGGACTTCAAGTATTTGATCTGCAAGATTTTGATTCCCTACTTTCAATATCTTCCTTTAGCTGCTAATAGGAAATTACAATCAGCAAGGGAGATTTCAGAGAACACTGTATTGGAGGTATCATTTGGGAACTTTAGGCCCATTTACTCTACAGGAAAAACTGGGTCCGGACCAATTAAAAAGTTGGTACAGACCATATATATTTGCCATGTAAACTATCTGTACCAGGTTTTTATGAAATGGATCTGGACCAGCTTTTTTCTGGTTTTGGGTTCATAGGTGGCTATGGCCCCCAAACCAGGAAAATAAACTAGTCTGGACCCCTTTTTGCAGTAAAAGTCTGGTCCTGACTCCGAAAATGGGTAGTGTAAACAGTGTGCTAATAACGGGGCCTTAAGGCCATTTTTTTCATGAACCAAGCCTAATTGCTACCTGTGTAAACAGCAAAAAAAGTTGGTCCAGACCACTTTTTAATGGGCCCAGACCTGGTTTTCTCTGTAGTGTAAATGGACGTTTAATTACATTACAATGCATTTTATTTTATAGCACAATCGCTTTGCAGTTTAAAAATTCGGCTTTCCTACGTATTAGATTAAAATTTATGACCTAAATTCAAGGAACAAGATTAATTTTAGTTACTGATCAATGGCAGCTGTTACTCATGGGATAATGGCTCTATAAACCAACATGTCCTGCTAAACAACTACAGGATATTTGACAGTGCATGTAATCGTGGACCTGTTTTGATTATGCTGGTGTGCTCAGTTTTGAAATGGGTGACTGCTGAGTAAAATGTGAAATACTTCTCGGTCCACAAATTAAGATATGGCTATGATCAAATGGGCGTGAGACATACCCACCAAACAACATTTATGTCTTGGGAAAGAATCTAAAATATAACTAATTGTTTGACAACAAATAATAAATGTAAAGGGGTGTTTATGATAAGCTAAACAGTAGCAGGATGTCTACTCTCAATAGAAATTAGCACACTTTGTAACAGCCTGCTAGCAGTCTGTTAAGTTGTTGATTGTTGAGACCGTGGAAACAGCAATAGTTTGTTCCAAGCTTTGAGTTTTCATATTCCCTGATAGTTTGGGTCTGTATGAGCCAATTTCATCATCATCAAACAGGTTATTCAAGAGCGTCGCAGGAAGAAGAGTGAAGGGAGTTATGAACCAGCGAAGAAAGATCTTCTGGACTTGTTAATGGACATGTACGATGAAGAAACCGACTCAAGAATGAATGATGAAGAATTAAGATCCCAAGTATGCTTATGAATATTTATAACATAATTAAACTACAATCGATTGCGGTCTGTCCTCTTCGAATGATTAAAGTGACATACACATTGGTCATTGTGTTGTTGGTCAATCAAATATTGATTTGGTCAATCAAGTATTGATTTGGTCAATCAAGTATTGATCAAGTATGAGTATGTCACTCATTAGCTCGGCCGTGGACCAAATGACTGCCGGTTGTGTTAACTTTCAGTAATTTTTACGGTCCGCTAATGGTGAAATCACCAAGAGAAAAGGCAAAATACATGTTTTATCTATTTTGGGGTTAGGAGCACTTTAAACAATAGAGCGGTTTTCAATTGAGTGTCCAAAAACCAACATGAAAGTAATTACACAGCCAATCACAGACTGAAGTAAATGCGCCCTTCAGCCAACCAGAAATCGAAGTAATTCAGAGGGTCTCTCAGGGGTTTTGGGGAACAAGGGAACATGGCCAATTTGAACTGGGGAACAGGGAAACAGGGAAACAGGGGAACAAAGACAAAATAACTCAGGGAACAAGGGGACATAAATCATTTTAGGGATCAAAAAGCTGGGAACAAGTTCGGAATTAATCAGTTGGGAACAAGGCAACACAAACAAATTTTTTAAAGGAAACAAGGCAACAAGGATTCCTCCCCCCCTCCCCCTCCCCCTCCCCCTCGCCATCCTGGGAGGCCCTCAATTCACGACTTGGTTTTACTAGCCAATCAAAATGAAAAGCAAGTAAACGCAGCGGACGCCAAGCGCGGGAAAACGAGAGTGATTAAGTCGCAATTGGTTTTAGTTTTCCATCTGATTGGTTGGAAAGTTCGCGCAAGTTTTTTGATCCGATGAAGGAGCACACACCAAATTCAAACCCAGGGCAATGGCGTGATTTGCTTTCGACACTCAATTGAAAACTGCGCGGAGACGTTCTGTATTCAGTAATTATTTCATTTTCCCTCACTAGAGAGCATAAACAAAACAGATACACGTAAGGGGCTAAACAATGTTTGTAAGGTTTAAGGAAGTCAATTATCTAACAAAATCAATGCGCGCGCTCTGATTGGTCAATTAGCTATGGTTTATTGTGCCAGTAAACTCATGGCAATTTCGCGCGTCTCCTGAATTATTATATAAAGCAATAAACGACACATTTCTGTGGTTTATGGGCTGATAAACCACTTGGGATGTCGGAAGACCACTCGAAGAATTCGTAAATCATTCGCCTACGGCTCGTGCTGTACGAATTATTCTCGTGTTCTTTCAACATCCCGCGTGGTTTATCAGCCTATAAACCATAGACACGTGTGGTCTATTGCTTAAATAACTTACCTGGTCTTACTTTCTTGCAGGTGTTTACCTTTATTTTGGCAGGCAATGAAACTTCAAGCGTGTCCATGGGTTGGACCCTTTACGAACTCGCAAAGAATCCACGAGTTCAAGAAAAATTGCGAGCTGAGATAAATGCGGTCTTCCCAGAAGACGAGGAGCTGACTTGGGAAAAGCTTGAGAAATTACGCTACCTGGAAAATGTCATCAGAGAATCCCTGCGATTTCATTCCCCAGCGGATGTCACGAGTCGCGTTGCGTTATCAGATGTTGAAATTGGCGGGTATTACGTGCCTGCGGGGACGTATATTCTGCTTCCCATCGATGCAATACAGCGTTCGACTTATTATTGGTCAAATCCAGAGACATTTGATCCAGATCGCTTTGGTGAGTGTTTTTTTAACTCTTAACCCCGCGGGAAAGGTAAGGTGGCACAAGAGCCGATTAACTCACCCTGCTTCAGTTTCACATGACGTGTTTACTGTCCTCCAACCCCTTGTCCCCAATCGACATATCTAACCCTGTTTTCATTGCACAAAATTAAATTAAGCTGAGCGGTTACGTTTGCGTCTTGAACAAATCTTTAACACTCGAGGTCGTTCGTTTGCTTGTTGTATCTTATCTTTCCCCACCCCGAGTGTTAGCCGGCCCGTAAGCTGGTTGTCGATAGGATTGGCTCTTCTTGAAGCGGATCGGTAGGTTCAGTTTGAAACTGATTAGAGCATTTACTTATTTGTTCTCTCCCACTCATTATTATTACGGGCGGCCTCCAGAAGGCGATAACATTTAATCTTCTCTGAAGCAGATTTTTTAGTTGTAATCTACAGTAGTATTGTTGTGGCTTGAGGACAACTATGAACGAGTAAATGACGATCTTCGGCTAAACACGGCTAAGTATACAGTATTTACATTTCTCTTGACAGATAATCAAACCAGCGTCCAGCCTTATTCGTATTTCCCATTTGGGGGTGGCCCGCGCGTGTGCATCGGTAATAAGTTTGCAGTAATGGAGATGAGGGTCGTTCTAGCGACACTGGTGAAGAATTTCACCTTCCGTGAAGTCCCTGGTTGTGTGGTGAAAGAACACAGCAAGGGTATGACTCATCCGGATGGATTGAAGTTGCGCATTGATCCGGTTGAACACGTATAACGACAGAACGTTAATTTTTAGCTGCATTTTATTTGAGCAAAAACGTACGAGTCTCCCAGTTAAAATGATAGTAATAATGATAATTGTAAAAGCTCTTTTTAGCTCACCCCATTCCCCAGGGTGCAGACATGATTATGTTTAAAAATACGTACACCAACTGGGAATGAAATGGATGGCTTAACATAGAATAGAGAATGTTAGCATTGACAACGATAGTGACGGCTTCGACAACGTATAACACGTTTAAGTGAGACGGAGCGCTTGTTACAGTTTGGTGTCTTTCAAAAATGTAACCTGCTTTTCCTGGTCAGTTACACAACAAGAGAATTATATCTTACACTCGGCAGAATGTTCATACAAGATATGTTTCTGCTTCAAGGAAAAAACAAATATGTGCTAAAAATGAGCAAAGTTTGCTTTGACAAACTCGCTCCCGCCACTTCGACTTTTCCGTGAAAACTCGTCCGATAGTGCGACATGCAGACCAAACAAGTTGAGCATGAGTTGAGCTTATGCGCAGTGTGCACAATAACTAGCCGGACTCAATGACAATTCTAACATTTCTAATCCGAGGTTTTATCGCAAATTCTCGTGTTCCAAAGGGGGAGGCCAGAGGGAGCTTTTGATAGAAGGCGTCGCCTGGGGGATAAATCGCACTTAAAACTATGCGGTGACCAAATGGCCATCATTTGTACTGATAACAGTGGTACTAAGAGTAAAATGAAGAATCAAGAAAGGAGGGCTGGATCTACACGAGTACTGAGTTTACAATTGGCAAATGAGATAAGGTACTAAGCCGTGGGAACATTGTAAACTTAGAAGCCAGTCTATTTTAAATTTAATTTGAACTCCTGGAGGTGAGCAGTCTTGAAGAACGCAAATTCTCTCGAATATGTTAATTCCAGTGCTGATCGATGTTTACTTTTAAAAAAGATTACGTATATTTTTGCTTACTATTTTTTTGTGTTGTATGCCGGGGTGAAGAAAATTGTATTGTTGATGAATAATTTGCAAATTATTCAGTGGTGTTAGGGTGATAAAACAATATAATGGCCTCAAATTTTCAAATGCCATAACACCGTAACGTTTTAACCCGCTAATTTTTGTGAAAAACAGATTGTCGCAATGCTGAATTGTGTATTGCCCTTGTTTTGAAGTGCACATAAACTAATCGTTTGAGCTTCAATATACACATTCGCCTTGCAATAAATCCTTTTTCATACGTTTTCTTAGCGTCAGTACTATTTATATATGTGAAGTTCTTTTCTCCTTATTTTCGCTGTATGATAGCAAAAGAGAAACTTGTTAATTCTCACTGCAAGGCGAGTCAGGCTGATCCGGAAACTACCTCACTGTAGTACCGCACGAAGTACTTTTATTTCTCCTGTAGAGAGCTGTGCCACGCTGTTTACCTACGTCCATATCGGAAAGTTAGTTTTCCGACAAGTCATTGGTGTACCAATGGGCTAATAGCGCACCCCTATTGGCTGATCTGTTCTTCCGCACCGTCGAGCACATTTCATGGTCAAGACATGAGGCAAGATACCACAAAAGCGGTCCAGTTTAGCAACACCTTTTTAATCAGTTTATCTGTCTCCAGACTACCTTATATTCTAATGGCAGTAAACGTTTGTAAATGTCTTTTTTCCGCCATCCTTGTTGACGATATCGTGTAGCTCACCGTTTGTTATCATAGGGAACCATAGGGTCGAATGCGAAGGCGTAAATTTCTGGAATTGTTTTCCGGCTTTGAACTACTTGTTTCGCAATCGAAAAACCTTTTTGGGTGGGTCATAACTTCAAGAATCTGATTGATGAGATTTTCATCCTAGATACATGGTATAAGGAAAAAAATACACTGTAAAAGTACAGGGTTCTACGCATCAAGGTTGAAACAAGGGCCGACCGATGCTTTTTAAATTTATGCAAAATTCACTCGTCTCAGGGCAGATATTTTAGCATTAACTTTATTACAAACCAGTTTAACATGTGGCTTAAAACTAAGATCACTATATATGGATAATTCTTATTCATCTGCAAGGATGATCTATCTCTTTGCCATATTTATACACATGACGGAATCGGAATAGAGATCAATTGACAGAATAGTCCCAAGGACCCTCAAGTTAATATTCGCCTTTGCGGTCACAGGCAACTCAAGCTCATAATGCGAGTTTCTGTGGATGTCTCAGTAAAGAGAAAGTATTGAGAACATTGGCCGACCATCTAAAAGTGGTAGTAAATTTCTGAATCCGTTCAAATAATCTTGAGTCGATTTCTAGGCCATTCTGTGACGGTTTTGTTGACACAGCCGAAAACACGCACTCTTCCCCTGAAGAAGCGAAGCACACAGGTAGGCCAAGTTTATTTGAAAAGATATAAAAATTTGCTACCACTTTTAGATGGTCGGTCAATGTTCTCCATGCATTCTTATCACTGAGACATCCATAAAAATTCGCATTATGAGCAATCACTCAGCTCAGTAGCAGGAGTCACTCGATTGAAAAGCTTTGATCGAGCAAATCGAAGTTCGCGCACTTTTCTGGATAAGCGAATTTATTTATGGCATTTATTCCATCCAATGTTTGTTTTGTGTTTTCCGAAGACAACAGCCAGACTGAACTGGGGTGGGGGGAGCATGATCACAAACCAGTGTTGTAGCTCTGGAGCCTGTCAAGGAGTACTCAGAGACGCCAACGGAGGTTTGTGTAATGCAATGTCGCGGGGCAACTCATGAAGGTAGCATTTTATCAATTTTAGCAAATACGCATGCGCTGAGTTTTCGAATGGTCTACTTCCGGTCTACTCCATTGCGTACCACAGAGAAGGCAGAATGGGTTACGGTTTCAATATATATTGCTCCAAATCCTATGTTAAGTTAACTGGGACCGAACTGTGAGTACGAAAGGGATCTGTCACATATGGTCTAGGGGCCGACATTTCTCTCCCTCACTGCCATGTCGGGGGCAGGCAGGCTGTCGTGGACGGGTATCTGAAAACAGCGAAGAAGTGGGGGTTGGTTGAGCGATCCGCGGGCCGAAGTCTCGGGGAGACTCGTCATGGAACACCGCTCAGGCAACACGGCCAGAGGTACCGCTACTGGTCCAGATTTTTTGTTTGTTTTCTTTTTGGCATCCAGTCTGCGCATGCGTGAATGCACGAAAGCACTGTTTCTTTAGTACGTACCACTTAGGAGACGCGGTGACTGCATTTGATTCGCAGAATGACACCTTCACTGTTTCCTACAAGAAAGCCAACAATAATTTGACCGCTTCTATTCTGTGAACTGTCTTTAACGCAACAGTACGATTTTGCTATCATGATTGTGACAACTCGACTCTCCTTCGACGCAAGACAATTAGGTTTGGAAATATAACGCTAGCTACATGCACGCTTTGCAGGCCTATTTTTTATAGGGTAATTTGTATTGCAGTTCACATTGCCACCCCTTTATTTCCGCCGTTTTAAACAAAGCGAAAATATGAGAGCCTTTCGCAGGTTGCTCATTCATACGGTACCTCAAAGTTCATAAAAAATTAAGTAATGTTTCACGGGTGGTTTCAAACAGCAGTCACAAACAGAGACTTGGTTTCGCCTGGAAAGAGAGCGACTTGGTTTCGCCTGGAATTGTACGGTATGCTTTGCGAGCCTCGCTTAAATCTGTGGAAATTCTTTTTCACGTTGTCCTTATTTTCTTCCGCATGTGCGTTGAGAACCACCCTGGGTTTTGTGCCCGCCATTTTGTGAAGGTCCTCCAAGTCTTTTTTCAGAGTCTCTAAGATGTCAGAGCAAGCGATCTCTTTCTCGTCTACACTACATAACATACGCTGGCTCTCTTGTTCACCACACGTATGGGCTAAATTCATCAGTTCTCTATGCCTGTCGTCAAACAAATCTTCGAAGTTCCGAAGTTTGTCGAGAATAGTATTTCTCAGTCGGCGAAACCTTGAGAGATCTTCCTCCAGTTCACAAAGAATAGTGTCCCTTGAGATATTAGTTGCAGTGTAAGAGAATGCCGGTAGTTTTCTGGACATGTCTTTCAAAGCAACTTCTTCATCGCCAAAATCCGTGTATTCTGCCTCACCATCTGCCTGGTCACCTGGAATCACCTGAGAAAAAGACGTTGGTTAATTACAAATGGCGTTTATTACAAGGGGTGAGTTTCAGAAGAAAGAATAGTCAGAGTGAAGCATTGATATGTAGTATCAATTGGCCACCGTAAAGCGGTTATAAAACGAAATTTTTGAGAGGCCAGCTGCACGAGTAGTGATGTTTTGCGTGACTTGTCACACAAGTCTGACAACTTACACAAAACATCGCCCATGAAGATTGCCTTCACGATGGCAAATTCAGTTAACATCAAAATGTCGGAGTTTTTGTACTTTGTGAAGGACACGTTTAGAAACTTCTCGCGTGGCAATCTAATGTCAAGAAAGTAAAAAGTTTTGTCTGGTAACATTCTATGGGTGGGGCGGCTGCTCATGTAAAATTTTTGTTTTTGCATTTTAATGCTAACATGTGCTTACATGCTTATCACTGAAAGAGAACTTCGGAAGACGCTACTTCGTTCGTACGAGTATTAGTGTGAAACATTGTACCAAAAAACAACAACTAGTTACTTTTTGATCCATTGGCAGATCTGGATGAGTCTTCGATGCTCGTTGTAGAATTTGTCTATTTCCTTTCATCTCGGCCCGCATTTCATTCATTTTCTCCGTCTCTAAGTGAAGAAAACAGCAATCAATCAATCAATCAATCAATCAATCAGTCAATCAGTCAGTCAATCAATCAGTCAATCAATCAGTCAATCAGGCAGTCAATCAATCAGTCAGTCAGTCAGTCAGCCAGCCAGTCAATAAGCCAACTGAGCTGCTAGGACATGCAGACAAGGTAGAGATACTCGCAAAAGAACGCCCGTCCAACAACCCCAAGGTTTTAAGCTATTAATACTAAAACTAGTAATAAGTAAAGGTTAGGCAGTGCGGGCGAGATCGATGGAAGAAGCCGTAGGATTGATAAAACTTTCATGACACGTGTACTATGACCGACTAGTTAACTGTTTAATCTATTTTTTAGCCAAAAATTAAGAATTATTTTCCCTCTCAAGAGCAACCAGAGCGAGTTTGTGTTCTACCAGCAAATAGAAAGCAATGAGATAACCAATGAGATTTGCGAAATTTCAATAGAACACGGCTGAGTGGCTACTAATTATGGTCAGTAATAATATTATAGAAAACTTGGACTCGTAGTCTAAAAGTTAAATAGTTTTAAATTGATGCAGTTAAAAGAGTATGTGGTGTAACCCAAAGTTATGAATAGGCTAACTGCGATATATTATATTCTTGCTTGGCTGCGACGCTTGGCCAAAACTATTTATTCATCCCTCATCCTCGATTTGATTTATCTTTAAATATCTCAAGGCTCACAAGACACTTCAAGATTTATTGAGTCGAGATTAAATAACGCAACAAACAAATTCTTGATAAACAAACTGGTTCGATACTGGCGTTCGGAGACCAAAGTGGGTCTAGCTGTGGAATACCGGAAAAACTGTACCACTTTTTGATAAACAAACTGGTTCGATGATTGACCGAAGTACTAGGTCACACATTTATACATTATGAAATTTAGGATTCTTTGAGTGTATGATGGCTTGAAATGCACACAATCAAGGCGAAGGTTCATCGGTAATCTGCGTTAAATAGGAAATCGAAATCTTTGGTATGTTTGTATGTTAAAGACGGGAGTGCAGCAGAATTACGCTACTGAAGCATACCATCTAGAGGTCAAGACATATTTGGTAACTTTCATGTGATTGGGGGTCTGAACGCTCTGCCAACACGTTCGTGATTGCGCTCTATGCATTCCAGTCATTCTTAATGGAAGTCCATCGGAATGCGCTAAAATCTCAGAGAATCTCGCTACAAACATGTCGCGCATGAGTAATAGCAACGTTGAGATTAAGATTGCAGGCTCCTCTTGGTCGCCCGCAATTACACTGACAGCTTCTAAGGGAAAGGGAAGTGCTGCAAATCGGTCAGCGGTGTGTTCGGTGGAAAGTGGAAAGTAGATTTAACAATCGGTGTTGGCATTTATAGCAGGGGAATAGATACAATTTGCCATAGTTTGACGACTAGACATGAATTATTCCTTATCTACTAGAGATGAAATGCCGTATTTATTGATCCCTAAGTTAGGAGAATTCTTCCAAAATTAATATAATGTGGCCACTGCTACAATTAATTTTTGCAGCAATTTGTCTTGCCATGTTTCCAAAAGCAAATTGGCTTGTGTCAAAAAAGAGTTCAGTTGTCACAATCACGACAGCAAAATCAAATCGTACTGCTATTTTCAAAGACAGTTCACAAAATGGAAGCGGTCAAACTGTTGTTTCCTTGTAACAGTTTTAGCCTCCTACAAACAGTAGCCACAAACACAAACGAAACAAAATAGGTTTTGTCTTCGAACTCGTACCCGTCTAGGAATCTGTGCAAGTTTGAAACGACCACCTCGTAATGTTTCTTTTGTCATTTTATCATTTTCTAGCAACTGTGTATGCATAAAATCCCTGTACTCCACGGCGTACCATGCAAAACAATTTGCGTACAATACAGAATGAGTAATGATTGCGCTCTCGAATATATCATAGCTCGAAACAAGCGGAACGCAGCTGAGCTGCAAGTAGGAAAGGGATGTGTCACATATGGCTTGGGGGCTGACATTTCTCTCTCACACTGCCTATATTTTACGCCACTACAAGTCAAATGCGTTATCAGCATAAAATTTACGCGACAGTGGAAATCCACCTGTAGTCTTCCTTCTTCCCTTGAGTAAATATGGATCTCCACTGTCGCGCAAATTGTACCCGGGTAACGCTGCCTGAATTTGAATAGCTTTACACGAGTGAATAAAATAACATAGGATGTATACATTGCGCCACGGTTTGCTAAGCACTCTGGGTAATGCACGAAAGAAGACCCAACAAGAGAATCTTGCGCTCGCTGCGACCGCATCAAAAACAACAAAACGAAACAAAAACAAAAACAACAACAAATATCAAACAAACAAAAACAGCAAAACAAAGAAGTACTACATATGCAAACCCGCAAGTGGAAAAGAACAACCATAAGTTGCGAAGTAAACACTTTGAAGTTTTTCAACCACATCATCAAGCTTTGTCTGCAAGATATGAAACAATAGGCAATGTAATAATGACATGAAAGACACTGAGCCAGAATGCATAGAAGACAAAGCAAAAAACAAGCAAACAAACAAAGAAAAACGTTAGCCAGCGAGCGAGAAAGACATCAACTTAGCAAGCAAGCCATAAAAAGATTACTGAAGAGAAAATTCCACATTGATAGTTTCTTTAAGATGTTTCATCTTTGACTACATGTGAGAGCTAGGTAGGACAAGGTTATCAACTTACGTGTCCCAAACAAGGAGGCTTGTGAATGTGCCGCCTCCTTCCCCTCAAACAACGTTGCCTGAATGGTAGTTTACATCTTTGGCCCAACCAACGAAACACCATAAACAAAGTTGATATAAGGTTAAGTGGCACAGGTACTGAGTGCAGGTAGGTGTATGTCTGGACAGTAATGCATTTTTTGTACAACCACTCCTTCATCGAGTTGTCCTTACAGATAAAAACCAAAGCAAACTGTTTGATGATGTACAAATCGAGTATTCTAACGATCTCTCAACAATTTTAACCAACTACTGCACGATTCTTTAAAATGTAAAGCTTTCCACAGTTAACAAGCTCTGAGGGACCATGCGATATACAAACAGTACTTGCAGCACTGCACACTGGCGTCGTTTTAACACAGATCTGATTTAACAGAAAAATGTACCGACATAAGGCAAAGCACATCTGTTGCGAAAAAAGACGGAATTCAAATTGAAGGAATCTTGATTTTCAAAATTTTTACATTCAATATTTTTTTCGGTAAACCATTCCGCTGAGGGTCAAAAGGCTCACATTTCTTGGCTACTCTACGCTGCGACCTCTATTGTTACCAAAAGCTGATTCGTCCTTGTTGCTTGTGTGTTGTTTGTTATTTTATTTGTTGAAGCAAGTTGAAATCTTTGGCAGCTCAGATTCAGCTGATGTGGACCTGCTATAGCCACCCACCCATACACTCACTCACAAAGGACAGCCACAACACCGGGAACTCCATCCCTACTCTTTTCAAATACAGTGTCTGCGTTCTTTAACGTTCCATTGGTGCTAATGGGTCGGTCAATACACGTAATCTTACTTCGACTCGCTGATAGGTATTTGATAACAATGCTATCATCATGTTCATAAGCAGGATGGCAGCCAACACAAGATAAGCGGCGTACAAAACTTTGGCAAGTGATTCCGTCAGTCCATCCATGGATTCCAATGGATCTTTATCCACCATTCCAAGCAAAGACCACAAAAGATGCTTAACCAACGACCACCAACTATTGAGAAAAGGATTTTGAGTTAATACTAGATCGGGCGGTTAGTCTACGCATGCATAGTGCAACTCATTGACCATTTTCCAGCAAGTAACCAAAAAATGTGACCACTTCTAATTGATTCACATTCGACTTTCGTGTGTACACACTATCCCATCAGATGCCAACAGAATCCATCTTCGGCTTCTGATTGGATAGTCTACACGCATTATTCAAAGAATGTGAACTAATTTAAGGTAGTCACACTAGTGGAATCCTTCCCTTAAGTCGTTCAAGAATTTTTGCATAGATGGGCAAAAATGCTTTATAAGCTAGTGGAATTCCCGTGGGAAACTCAATGGGAAAAGGGTGGTTATACTGTTCACTTACCAATACGAACCAGAGTGACTGCAAACCCTAAAAAATAACAAACTGCGGTGGTGAAAACCAGTTCCACAAAGCACTAGAATCAGTGAGTCAGTTAGAACGATTTTCAAATGACTGTTGAAAGTAATTACCCGATTGCGATTGCTACGCTTAGTAATTCTCGGGCCAGTTTATCAACCAATGGGAAGGAAAACCAAAGCCAGTCGCGACTTGCGCGCTATTTTGCCCGCGCTTTGAGCAAGTCACACTCACATGGAATTGATACGAATTTTGATTGGCTCATTGCCCTGTTTGCACCTGCTGTGATTGGTCGGAGTAATTACTTTGGTATTGGTTTTACGACACTCAATTGAAAACCGCTCTAATACGCAGCGATTTTCGATTGATAACGAGACCAAAATTATTGCTCTACAGGGCCACCCAATCACAAGGCGTAGCAGCACACTCAAATAAAAACCACTCTATCACGTACTACAACACCGACGCATATTTATGCTGTTCAATCTACATCTACAGCCAGGTATAACCGTTTACCAGTAAGAAAATTAAAGAAAAAGTTAATTTTAAAAAATTAAAGACAACAAACTAAACCCGTAAATGATTCTCTCTCTTTTAAATTAATACATCCATTTGGAATAGTGGCATATGCTTACCCGTTTTGTGGACCAGATGTAGGGGACGGTCCCGACATGTATATTTTGGTGATAGCGACTGAAAACGCCAAAATGGTTGCCGCAAACTGCCAAAATATTGTAGCAACATCGCTAAGGATGCTAAACAAAGCTATCTGAATGGTTCCAAGACCTTTCACTGTCTCCATCACCTGACCAAACACTCTGAAGGTCAGAATCATCGTATTCAGGCCATATAAATAGCCACCGAGGAGTTGGAACAGCCCTGACGAGGTGGTTATTGTGAAACACAATATGCAGGCGTACACAAAGAGGTTTACGAGGTCTAAAAGGTTCCACCTATTCCTGATAGGAAAAGAGATAGTTCATTGCAAAGTCAACAATTGTTTGGCTAGCACATAGCAGGCAGGAGGTGTAGGTGCTAAGTTTTTCGCCTGAAGCAAGTTTGGAATTGAGATAGACTAATAAACAAGACAACGTACAAGTCAAGGTAACTAGCCCAGAAATTCATGCACCCGAGCACACTGGGCCTCCCATTCTCGGAAGGCGATTTTTTTCGTAACACTTCTGTTATCAGCTCTGTCCTTTATGGCTCTTGGTTTGAAGGTAGATCCTTGTTACCGCTAGCGTATTTTTTTCTCTTTCTTTCGCTAAAGCTGTTGCAGGTATCGCACCTTGAACACTTTGAAAGCTGAAGCAATTTAAACTCTCACTAACGTCAAACTGCAGAGATTTACAACCTAAGCAGGGGTTTCATTAAGTTTTCAAGTAGAAGGGAGCTTGTGACAGAGTAAGAGGGCACCCCTATATATAGTCTGGCTTTTGATCTTGAGGCCTCCTTTGAGCAGTGGCGGGTACTGTCTTCAGTGTAGACGGGTGCTAGTACCCGGGTCCCGGCTTCTAATAAAACCCCTGCCTAAGCGTGGAGTTACACCCCCCAGGCCAGACCAGCCTGGGTGTGGCTCAGCCATTATTCACGCAACGACGATGACCACGAGGTCATCATTTAAAAATACAAGTTCGCGATTAGTGGTATAATTACGCAATTATTTCACGTCGTTCCGCATTTAAAATGTGAAGTAACTGTCGAGGAATTAAACTGGTATGAGCGGGTTAGAAGTGTAGAGACAGAAGTGAAAATTCATCCTCATGTGCTTACGTCGTCAACAGAACCTTGCCTTCGGTCATTTCACGTCGTTATTTTGGAGATGACGGCAAAGCAACGTATCAAAATGTGAAACGCACGTGCAGAGCGTTCCGAGCCATTGTTTTTGCTCACTAAAGCTAGAGTTTTGTGGCGTTTCCGTTGCACTCGACGTCTTCGTTTCGTAAGCTCCCTATTATGGTTGTTAGCCGTCTTAGCCGAAATGAGTAAAAATTACCGTGTGTACGTCGTCAAGCTGTCTTTCAACCTCTGCATCTTGCTCAGTTGTCCCTGCTTCTTTCGTTCCAAGTGTTGATTTATAGTGATGAACTGCTTTATCACCATAACTGTTCTTCCAATAAAAAATACCATGATGGCCCACTCGACACCGCCTGACACGTTAGGACTGAGACAAACGGCAATATGGAGACCCAGCAAGGCCAGATAACTCAACTGATCCCGGATGAACATAAAATATGGCGTCGTAAAATAATCCCAATATCTTTCTGAAAGAGAATGTCCTGAAAAGTCAGTACCATAACAAAGAAGTAAAAGATATCTAGAAACAAACGAACCAGATGGTCAGAATTTCTCATTCCGAGTTTTACGAGTTCTTTTAATCTTAGAAGTTCAGTTAATTAGTCGTCATCTGCGCTGTGTCCTCAAAAGCACGCTAGAACAAATTAGTGTACGGTGTGACGTCGGTCAGGTAGAGAACGCGACTGAACGACAGGTAGTAATTTAACTAGCTGATGACTCTGCTATTCGGCAGAATGTTTTTTTTCTTTGTTATTGTGGGGGTGAGGCATGGATAACCTCGGTATTTTATCAAGAGTATAAAAGCAGTGAGCAGCCAGAGGGAACTCGTAAAATAATAATTTGGTTCCGCTGGGTTGATGATGGGAAGAGTTTCACACCTTGGCACCTTAACCAACAGCTCGGATAACAACCTTGAAATCCATGCGCTTGAAATGGGAGGGAACTATCACCGGAATTCATGGAACTTGTGTGTGTATGTGTGTGCATGGGAGGGGGGAGAGGAGAAGTGGGGACGTTATGTAGGAGGGATGCGTTTTTATGTACAATTCTAAGAGATGCGTGCCTACCATACAGGTCCTTTTTCCTTGCTCCTGAAACAAAAAAAAAAAAGAAAGAAAGAAAAGAAACAAATAAACAAACAGAAAAAGGTTTGATACATTTTATTTGTGAGGCTACCATTCCGTGGTGAAGAAGTCACACTGATAACTAAATGATTTTCCCCAAACGTAATAATTGATCTTCATAGAAATAAAAGCGATCACACAGCTAATTCTGTGTTTTCAAATCACAATGTAACCAGCACCACGAGCAACAAACTACAATTTTAACTTATTTCTGACGACTAATTGAAGGCAGCGTTTACACGGACGAGGTTTCATTTGCCGCATCGCTTTCGACGTGGTTTCATAATTTTGTAACCGCACCGTTTTCGATGCGGTTCCGTCTTCAGTTTACACGACGCCGATCGACACCGTTACCCAAACCAGGTCCTTTTGAAAACGCTGACAAAGGTGGAGTGTTTTGAAAACGATACGGTTTCATCTGTCGTGTAAACGGCAACCCCTTGAAACTGTGTCGATTTGAAACCGGGTCCGTCTAAACGCGATGATGACGTAAAGTTATTAGATCTTTGCGCTTAAGATGCATGCAAGTTCAGTGTCGAAACACAAAATGTCAAAAACAAAGGGAAAAAACAACACCAACAACAGAAACAAAAACAGAAATGCATAACTGGGGGTGTTACAATTTTATGCAACAATGCTTCGTCCTACTTGGCTCGCAACTTGCAGGAGAGATTGTTTAGTGTAGCATACCCCTTGAACAAGCAAAATCGTTGCGAGACATGTTAGAGGAAAAGTAGACCTCCATTCTACTTTATGGGGCGATTTCCGGGACATGTGTCGCATCGAGTTTGGTCGTAACAGAAGGTATGTTACTCTTCTCAATCTGCTCAATGCTTTTTGCAACTTGCCTTGCGATGATGTTGCGACACGAACTGCGCAAAACAGGCATAGTGTAACACCGCTTTACCTTCGTCGCCTCTTGACCACAATCTCGCAACATGAACGAGAAAAAGAACAGCAAAAACAAAAGGGAAGAGAACCACATCAAACAAGCACCAAAAGTCAAGAAATATCCATTTCCACCGCCCGACAGTAAAGTATGACCATGTCCACATTCGTCCAAGATATCCGTACCACCTGTCGTTCATCATGTTATTGATCAATGGATTGACACAAAACTGCAAGAGAAGGATGGAAAAAAAATGTCACCCGCCGTTTAGAACTCGTATAAAATGTAGTCCGGGTAGTGTAGTGCGTCGTACAATATAGTGCGAGCGATTCGTTTCAAAGTGAGGTATCAGTGAAATGCAATCTCAACCATGAATAAATTCTTGATTTTTTTACCACAAAACTGTCGATAAAACGAGATAAACGATTGCTTGGTCATTCCGTCAGTGATCAGTAAACAGTGTTTAGTAATGAAAGAAATTATTGTGAAGTGCGGATTAGAAATAATTTCTTTCATTCATCATTCCTTTCACGGGAAAACATGTATGAGCCCAACAAATTGACCTGCTCTCAACTGTGTGGCTCCATAGCTCAGTTGGGAAGAGCACTGCACCGGCATAGCAGAGGTCGGGTTGTCGAATCCCGTTGAAGTCACTTGAATTTTTTCAAGTGCATATATGAGACAATTGCTTAAATTGTCCAGAGAGTGTGAGGATCATTTCTTCAATTCAGTGATCAGTAACCAGCGTTTTTCAAAGAAAACCTCGGTATAGTTGATGCCGAACGAAAAAAAAAAGACGGAAAGAAAAATTTTGGCGTGGAACGCATAGATAAATAAAATACGTATCCTCGAGGTGCCTAAAACTTCATTTACACTCGGAAAAAAACGGCAAGACAAGGATTGCTCAGAGTTCCAGTCCGATTTGCAAGTGAGGACATCAGATAATAGACATGTTTTGTGGTGTTGCAAATTTGCGTTTATACACATGGACCCACTGTGAACCACGACGCAAGCACAAACGCAAGCATGTAGGCTGTGTTGCTTATTTTTACAACTTAAGATAACGACTGAAAGGGCACACGGTAAAGGACTTGTGTTTACCAGCAAGTCGTCATACAAACCCAAAAGGGCTGCGCCCAGAGTTTAAATGCAGAAGCAATTGAAAATTCTAATGAGTTTAATTGTACATTTTAAAACAAATATTTACCTTGGGATGTTAATGTCAATTGGTCGAAATTTATGCACATATTTAACAAGCACTTACTTTCTTTTGTTGCAGTTCTATAGCGGTTTCCAAGACTTCGTCAAAACATTCCTGGAATTGAGAGCGGACTGTGACGTCAGACTTAAGGGGATCGATCAAACGGTTGGTGAACTCTTCAACTGAAATTGCCAACTTTGTTACATCATCCATGTTAGGCAGTTTCCTGTCCGCTAAACGGCGAAGCTCATAATTCACCTTTAATTCAAAACGAGGAAAACCAGTTAACCAGTGGGCTAGACTCCCGCCACTGCCTTGGGTCCAATTTTCCTCCCGCGGGCTCATTTCCCGGAACACCGCAGCTAGGACTCGATCCTTATTTATCGTGACAACCAAGCGAAACTAATACGAACTACTTTCTCTTGTCACAACTGAATACGTTTGCGGTCCCTACAGAAAAACTAATTCATGACTGTTTTGACACTGGAGGAATGAACGCGGAGTACATTTGACTCCACTTCACTGGCGTCGCATGCAATTTTGTGACGAAGACTTGTAAGCCAGACTTAATCATCGTTCTTGTGCTTAAGCCCCGGCTAAATGATCAAACGCTGTTTTCGTCCAACATCGTCTTGGATGAACACGTTTGACCCTTTAAATCGTTTAGCCGCCTGTCTCAAAATATGTCTGATCTAGATCGAACATTTTCATCCAAAACATTTTGTGTTGCGAACATTTTTGATTGTCTAGACACCCTGGCCAACACAGTTCGCGCATCGAAAATGTTTGCCAGGATCGCTTAGCCGGGGGGCTTAAGAGTCAGTAGTCTCGGTTTTTACGACTGATCTATTAACAACAAAAACCCTACCAACATGGACATAAATAGACTGTTTGTCTCGCATTGCGTCAATGTCTCTGGCGAAATCTTTGCACGGATTAAACGGATGTCTTCTTGCGTTAACAACTTTCTGAGGAAGTCCTCGAAATCTGGATGAACAGGAAAAATACAATCAACTACTGATGCTGATTGTAATGATTTCAAGCGGAAACCTATAGAAATCTGTTTCTTTGAAAACGCTTCAGTTGAAAGTTCAAAAGGAAACACAAAAAACAAGAAATAGCATTATGTTGACTTGGGGTTTTGTTCAGTATAAAATGATTTGGTGCGAAAGGCCCTAATCACCACTGCTGAGAATACCTTAGCCATCCCAGTTGCTCTGATAATGTTCTGGACCAAGTAACTCTTTTTATGCCTTCCATCCCCTGTCGGCTAAGGAAACAGTCTTGATGAAAGTTTCGAGAGAATGACGCCAAACTAACCCGGATGTAGTCACGCAAACTCGCTGCAAGGGTTACAATTCCAGCGCAAACAGGAGTAAAGAAGGCACAAGAATCCTATTTCCATGAAAATACTCCCTTTACCAACGCTTCCAGACGAGCCCTTAAAGACTCCGAATATACCTAGTGTAAAATTAACGGTAAATAGCTCCACAAAGTGTATAGGGATGAAGTCTTTCTAAAAAAACCTCCTACCTATCTCAGGAAAACACGTTTAAATGAGATCCTCCATAAATCCCTTACCTCTCCTCTGATGCAATTCACTGTCTTCATCTTCAGTTATTTGAAAATCTTCCCCTTGATCTTGATCCCTTTCGCTGAGTTTTATGTTGGGTTTCGCTCCTGTAGCCATGGACTGCACCCTTGGATGGGAATGCCTACATGTTTGCAGTCTTATACGGAATGAACAAACGTGTCGGTGGAAATAAAAACTGGACAACTTACCGACGTGCTTATAACAATGGACGAGACGTTTCAGTATGAAAGTGAGTGCTAGCATGGGGAATAGTAGGCACTGAGTCAATTGGAAAGAGCAAAAGGCTTAACAGTGAATGTATGGGATTTTGGACGATTTTGAACAATTTGCACGCCGCTATACAAAGCGGCGGGTTTCCAACATTTGCTGCTATTTAAATAATTTTATTAATATCCTTCATGCAACCGAAACTTAGGCCAGTAAAGGCGGTACGAGGTCTGTAAATTGGAATTATGAATCTCCTCCCGTCGCTTCTAATTTTGTCCGTACAAATACCTTTTAAAAGAGATTTTCGATTTCAAAATACTGCTTTCATAGCGGAGGTTACAGAGGTTGAAAATCGGCCAACTGAATCATCCACTGTAATGTTAGGCGTGTATCCAAGCCGCCATTATTTTTCCACCAAATCAGACCCTGCAGGCCCAACAAAAACTATTTTCAACACCAGGCTCTCCACTCAATTATCAGAACCCACCACCCTCTTTCCACCAAGTCTGGATCTACCACTGCCAATACATTCACTGTTCAAAATATTTCCTTTTTTGCATTTACAGTCACAAAGGATTTCTAATAATATTATGTGATCCTTTATTCTAAAATGATGGTACCTGAACCAAGAAATAGAGTTTAAAAAAATTATCAAAATCTGTATGTACATTTGCTGTTTCTATATGTTTTACTCCCCACCATCTGCTTGCAGCATTATCCTTACAAGTTGTAACATCTAGTTTTAGCCGTGTAAATATGCCGTCATTATTCGTGAAAAGGTCAATTAGGTAACACCAGAACCGTCTCAAATAGTGTGCTGTCTCACCGAAGCTCGCCAGCATTTACTCACGTTAAACACGCGCAGGGAAAAACGCGACAGCGGAAAACCAATCTTGCTGCGCGACTTCCAGTAGCACGCGCTCTTTTAGGCGAGTTGTCCACAGTCAGCCCGGACTCACAACATGGATGCTCAGTCAACGTACCGATTTATAGGGTTTAGATGGAAAAAAATAAAATAGCGAAAAAAATATCGCCTTGTCCTAGCTCGTATCGACGAAAATGAATAAAACAAGCTTACATTTGCTGTATCTCGTGTCCTTAAGTCTGTTTGAGGCGTTCTGGGCTGGTTTTGCAATAAAGGTTCTCCCAAACCAGTCCAGAACGCCTCAAACAGACTTACGGACACGAGATACAGCAAAGGTAAGCTTGTTTTATTCATTCTCTTCGCTATGAGCTAAGATTAGCCGATTTGTTTTTTTGGTTATTTGATTTTTTCCCAATATAAACCCTGTAAATCGGCACGTTGACTGGACACCCATGCTATGAGTCTGGGCTGCCTATGAGTTGTTCGAAGCTGCGTGAGCGCTGTCGTGACAAGGTACGAGATCGGTCAGTTGAGTTTGCATGTTGTCGAAAGGTGCAGTAAGGCCGAGTTAGGCAGTGAGCCGTTCGATTTTTTTTCGATTACGGTTTAGGCTTGTAAAGCGACCATGTTCCCTCAACCTTTGCTGGAGAGGATTGCAGAGCCTTGTCAGTCAAAGAACAAATAACGTATGTCACGCAACCCTAAGATGGACCACTCGCATCAAAATCATTCACATAACAGATGCACCCTAAACCCTAGGAAAATTATACTCAAATGCGCCCTCACAAATAAACAAGTAACAATAAAAGGAACAGAGCTTCCTCATCGATGATAAATATTACTTTCGAGGTTTGTCGATGCTCGACTACCGACGTCTCAAAATTAAATGGAGAATATTTACATTACACTTTCTAGGACTGACTTTTTGACAGCTTCATGATCTATTCGCTCGAACAATTAAAGCAGGGAATCGTCGCACCACCACTACAATAACCTCATACATAACCTAATACCGATCAAAGTAAAACGCACCTTATGTTTTCGACATGCAATCTCAACGTAAAGCGCAGATGATCTGACGATTTTCAAGGAAGCATTTTGTTCGGAAATATTCATGCTCGCATCTAATCCTTTCAATACACGAAACAAAAAGATCAAATCTCTTGAGTATCGTCATATGATCTACAGTGGGAGAACAAAATGTACAAGCAAATATGAAAGTCTACATGCTCGCGAAAGATCTAACTATAAATTCGCGGTATGACAAAGCTGACGAAAGAGTCTTTTCGTCTTGTCGTAGGCGCACAAGGAGCACAGTTTGCATCAAGTTGCTTCGGCTGAGCTGTAATTAATGATATAGGATAATTATCAGAGTTACCTGGTCGAATGGCGTGGATACGACCGATGAATGAAGAAACACAATATTTACATGTAAAATACAATTCTATCTCCGTTTCTCCTCCGCTCGTGTTTTGACAGCTCTCCCCAGTCTCCGAAGAAGTCACGAATCATGACCTGCATTGAGCTGATAGTGATTTTTATCAAATTGATTATGTGACGAACCTAACGGTTTGTATCGACAAACTTCAATGTTTTAATTGAACTTGGGAAAAAGAACAAAAATCTAGCCGTTCATTAGAGAAATATGATGCATAGAAAACAAAAACTTCTGTAATGCAATAAAAAAATATTACTAGATTACTCCCCAGGATTACTTCATAGAAAGTGCGACGTACGGATTTTTATTCTCAAGTTGCAATATTTAAAAAAAAGAACGAGTGAGCACAGCGAAAGAGTGAGTTTTCCAAAGTTTTTCAACGAGCGAGAGAATAAAAATCCGTACAAAGGACTTTCTATACTGCAGTTTATTATATACATAACGAGAATTAAACTTTTCCTTCAAATCAGTGTTAATTTTTCTTTATACCATAAGGCACTAGTCAATTGAAACCCCGCCCCCCGACCCCCGGGACTTAACGGGGAATTTAACATTTACCAAGTGTTAAAAAATGGCTTATTACCCCGCCCCCGGGGCTAAGATGTCTGTTAAAAGCCCCACATAGCGGGGACATCCGAACCTAATGAAGAAACTCAACTCAAATTGAGATCGTTGGTCTACTCGTTGTAAATGTCAAACTTTAACTGTTTTTCGTTCTTTTATTAAAAAGTGCAGCCTCTTTAATAAGCTGCAATCTCCATTTGCGCCGCAAGCTGGCCTTCAATATGCCGAATTTCCAATGCAGAAGTCCACTTTCATTTTGATAAGCTGAGAGTTCATGTAAAATTGTCATTGTGTCGGATATAGCAAATGATAGGTTATCCCCAAAACTGACTACAGAATTATATGGATCTTGGTATCATATGAATGCAAATGGCGTGTGTTTTTATGGACAATTCTCCAGGAAAGTGAAGCAAAGTTGGAAATGAAAAATTTTAAACCCCCTTCATTTTTTGTGTGGAGGTAGGTTACCTGGGGGGATGAACATATTTAGATCGGCAGCTGTGTCGTTGCCATGGTAACCACACTTGATCACATCACTCTCAAGAAGTAAAAATAAACGAGTCTGGTTCTCGGGTGCACGTGAACCTATTCAAATGAAATTCACACAGATGGTAGAGCCACTCTCCCAGTTTATAAAATTTCCGTCACTGGAAAAAAAATAAAAGCCTGTTTCTGCCCCACGTGTCGTGAAAATATGAGAAAAAAACCTGTTTAACACCTTACTGTAAACTTCGCCCTGTTTAATTCACGTCAAAGGGAGACTCTCAGAAAAGGTCAAAAAAGGTATTTTGAATGTTAGCGAGTTATTTGAGTACAGTTTTAAACCTCTGGATTTATTTTTAAGGTCATGGTGATCATCTGAAATTCACCAAAATCCGCTTGCCTAAAATTCTAAATTTGGTGCACTTTTTCAAAACAAAGTTTCATTGCCCGGTAAAGCACCGAATCATTTGAAACTAAGAATTCTCAAGAGAGAAAATGAGGTACTAAGATGTCATGTAATTTTTTTCTCCGGGATTTCTATGAGCGCCGCGTGCCAGCGCTCTAAAAATCCCGAAAATCACAAACTTATAACATGTCAACATCTGGGAACGGTAAACAAACGCGCCGAACAAATTTCCGAAACTTGCAGATTGTCGTTTTCCTTGTTGTTTTTTTTTTGTCGATGAAAAACAAAGCAGATGTAGGTCTTTCATCTTAGTTTGAATAAGGAATATCAGAACACCAGGCTCTGAAGGAAACAGTGCTAATGCCATCTTAAACGTGGAGTCTAAATTTACATCTACCCGATCTTATCTCTTGTTGACTCAGCTAATCAAATTCACACCATTGCTAAATGGAAACTAAAGCGCAAGCTTTTGGCTGCAGTAATTTATTTCTCAGGAGAGAAAAGGAAAAATATCTATGCAATATTTTCCACAGTCTACAAAGTCATGTCAGCAAATGAACTCTTGTCGAATTTTGACCAAATTTGTCCGTCACGCAAAGATTTTCTAAAGTTGGCCTAAAAACGTTTTGTCACGCGATTGCCAAGAAAAGCAAACCAAAACAAAATATCCACCGAAGGACTACGAAGTCTGAAAAAAGGTATTTTAATGGCCCGGTTTAAAGGTGGGCGGCACACATATGAGGCTTTTTTATAATACTAGAATACCGACAATATTTGCAGAGCTGTAATCTAATAATCGCCAGTTGAACAAGCTGAGTACGCCGAAACAAGATCGATGGAGTAAGCCTACTGTCGAATATAGAGTTTTCTGAAGAGGGAATCCGTGCATGGAGAGCGTATGGCGTGGTAACCGGAAAGCGTATATCGCAGATACCTGAGGCTCCGCTATCAAATAGGCTACCGTCCTTGGTAGTACGCCAGGCGTACCCAAGCTCATTCTCATCGGGTGTGAAAAGTCGAGCATATGGTTCGCATCCGAGTGGTATCCGCGGCACTGACGATAAGACCGAAACTGAAGAAGAGCACTCAGCATCGCGCGAGGCACTGTTCACGTGTCCTGAGGAAGGTTGTACACAGACATTCCTGAGGCACTCCTCCATGATGCAGCACTTGGATTGTGGAACGCACAAGCGTGCTTTAGAGAACGAGACACTCTTCGACAAAGCTGCCCAAGAATATGCAGAACAACTCGAGGGACAAGCCATGGTGGTGCCAGTAGTTAGCACTGTCAGCACACGAGCAGGTCACACAGACATACAACCCATGGGCTGGGCACTCAAGCCACATGCTACACGGAGGACTAGGTTCACGGCAAACCAAAAGTCATATCTAACTACAAAGTTTAAGCTTGGAGAGCAGACCGGAAGTAAGGCAGATCCTGCAGCTAGTGCGAGATGAATGATGTGTGCAAAGGATGCAACTAGAGATAGATTGTTTTCAAGCGACGAGTTTCTTACAGCAACCCAAATAGCTGGCTTCTTCTCACGCCTTGCTTCAAAGAAAACCCTCGAGAATGACGATCAGGAAGGTGTAGAGGTCGCCGCACATGTGGCCTGTCTAGAACGTATTGTTAACGAGGCTGCAAGTGAGATTGCACCTAAACATCCTACGGTCTATGACGCCTATAATCGTTTCGAAATGGTGTCCCAAAAGAAGCTGAATGAATTTTCCATTACAGTTTTAAAGGACATTTGTACTTCCTTTGATATTGACACTGCAGGCATAACAGTTCGACGCAAGAAGCCGTACATAAGCCGTACATCGACAAAATACAATCGCTTTGTCAGGAATGTGCATGTCAACACTGAGGCGTTCTTGGAACATGGAAGAAGAAAACGAATTGTGTTGAGAAAAGATAGGCAACATGTACGACACGCAGCATGTCTTTTTTAACGTAGGTCTAGGTTTTGAATTTAAAAGCTCAAAAATGTTCCGCCAAAGCGCCTTAGCAGATAAGAGACGCCGAAAAACTTTCCAACCCTCTAATGTCTACTCTTTGGTGTATAGTAACTTCATTCCAGAACTTTTTTATTCTTATTTATACCACTAAAATATAATGGCGCACTTACATTTCACGTACCGTATCCGGTACAATGCAAGCCGAAAAGGCACATAGAAAGACGTATTTTCACAAATTCGTTTTTGGTAGGTGGATTTTTACTGCCGCCTTTAGGGTTTTTTTGATGGGCTGGTTTTGTGGCCAAGTGTACCCGTCACCAGCAGTTTTGCTACCCGTTTCGACAAACTTTCACCTTGTATAAGGATGAGAGAATAACTCGGTCCACAAGGGTTTGAAGAATATGTCTTGTTTTATTTTTTTCTATCGGCTGTTTGGCCCAAAAGCATGTGGAATTTTGTTATGTGTCACTGCACAATTTTTTCCCTTTAATTTCTGATATGTACGTACGCATATTAGAATGTTTAAAACTTATTGTATAAATAAAAATTTCTCTTTATTTTTTTCCCACCATATCTGCATACATTTCTTTATGAGTATTTGCGTTGCCTCTCCCTGGCCTTATCACCAACTCATGAACATGCGTGGCCTCTTCACTTACTGCGCGACATTAGCTAAACAAACAGGATCCTTGAAGGAGCCGTTCAGCACGAGATAACCGTTGGTAACTGCTGTTTATTAAGAGTTCAAACAGGAGATCAAGGAAAATGCTTTGAGATTTACGTTGAAGCAGACTTACTTAAATCATAAATGCTCTTGCTAACATTTTACAACGTGGGACAGGAGCAGAACATTCGAGTTGGTTGCTCTCAAGCGATACTAATTGTCGAGATGGCTAAACACAAAGATAAAATATACTCGGAACCAGATATTTTGAATGTCAGACGAGTATAATTTTGTTTCGTCATTTCTTCTGTAGTTTATGGGTGATAAACGCTAAAACCAAGGAGAAATATCCAAGGTTTTTGTTATTTTAAATAGCGTAATACGTGAAAGAATGTCACTTGTCTACACAGTTCATGTTGTGATAATATCCGGCTTTTAGAGCGTTGTTACTCGCTTGTGATAAAAAGCCCGAAACTATTTTTTATACCTGGCTAGAGAACAACATTTCGTATTGTAAAAAATACTAATTTCAAAACGATTGTCGTTTTACCGGATAGGGAAATCATACGGTGAAAAAGAGCGCCAAATTAAGAATTCCGGGCAAGCGAATTTCGGTAATTTTTTGGCGGCTCGCTGAGACTTTGAAAATCAATCCAAATTAGTTTAACTGGACTAAAATGGCTTACCAAGTGTTAGACATTTCATTTTCATTCTACAAACAGGATTAAGACTGACGCGAATGAAACAGAGCGAAGTTTAGTAGAAGGTATGCTGCGCGTTAATTTGGGGCCGGTTTTTCAAAAAACCTGGGACATTTAACGGTTTTAATTTTTTTGTGGCGTTAAGAAAAATATTTCTGGAAAAAAACGCCACCACGTTTCTAAGCTCACCATAGGGTATCTTGGACGAAATATGGAGAAAATTTATTTTTCATCATGTGCCACGAATTCTTGATCCGGCTCGATCTTAGTGGACATTCTCTCTTAATTCTTATTCCAAAATAATAATTGTTATTGTAAATTCCAATGACGATCTTCGCGTTGCTACGACTTTAACTCAGCGCAAACACACTTTAAAAAAAACCTGGGGCATTTAACGGTTTTAATTTTTTTGTGGCGTTAAGAAAACTATTTCTGGAAAAAAACGCCACCACGTTTCTAAGCTCACCATAGGGTATCTTTGGACGAAATATGGAGAAAATTTATTTTTCATCATGTGCCACGAATTCTTGATCCGGCTCGATCTTAGTGGACATTCTCTCTTAATTCTTATTCCAAAGTAATAATTGTTATTCTAAATTCCAATGACGATCTTCTCGTTGCTACGACTTTAACTCAGCGCAAACACACTTTAAAAAAAACTGGGGCATTTAACGGTTTTAATTTTTTTGTGGCGTTAAGAAAAATATTTCTGGAAAAAAACGCCACCACGTTTCTAAGCTCACCATAGGGTATCTTTGGACGAAATATGGAGAAAATTTATTTTTCATCATGTGCCACGAATTCTTGATCCGGCTCGATCTTAGTGGACATTCTCTCTTAATTCTTCAGTTCCAAAATAATAATTGTTATTGTAAATTCCAATGACGATCTTCGCGTTGCTACGACTTTAACTCAGCGCAAACACACTTATTAAAGTTTATTGACTTATGCCATGCTAACAGCCATTTTATTTGTTTGTTATGTATGCAGTATCACTGTATAATTGTACTCATATATTGTACTCTTATATACACAAGCACGCTTCTCTGCCGTGTAACGCCCTTCTGTAGGACCCCGTCGATCTCTTCAG
>BLFK01000047.1:207590-210090 GCA_014634185.1 Astreopora myriophthalma | reverse complement strand
AAATTTTTCCTAAGCGCCAAAGGCGCTTACAACTAGGAGGTTCTGGGGGCATGCTCCCCGGAAAATTTTGAAATTTAGGGTCTTGGAAATGCCATCTCCTGGTTTTTCTGTGGGGCATTTTCAATAAATAATGCGGCAAAAATGCAGTAGAAAGTTGTTTATTTTAACCATTTTCCTAGTGTTTTCTGTAAGCTACAGTGTTCCGAAAACAAAAGAAAAAATACAAAAACAACAGAGACAGGTCACAAGCAAAGGGCGAGGCATCAACCCCTAAGACGGGCAAACTCCTTTACCACACTGTCAATATCCACGTTCTTGTGTTTACGTATATGAAGGATTGCTAGGGAGCTTAATTCTTTCGTCCGTCATCGAACTTCGCACAGGAGATTTTAGTCTCTTCATGCTATACTGAAGCTACGTTCGGCAGTGCATGTTGACACAGGATAAGTTAACAATGTTACGAGAGCAACATAAATACCAAGATAAAATTAGTGGCCACCACTGAATAATTAATGCTTGGATAAAGGGAAATCTAATAAAAAAAGCCAGTATAATGCGACAAATATGAAATTACCAGCCAGCAAATTTAATGAGAAAAACGTTTTTAGGCAATTTTTTTAAAAAAAAAATTTCTCAGATATCAGCTGTACGCACGGGCGTACGTGCATATATGGACGCTACGCCCGTGTATAGGTCACCGCCTAATTGAAAGGTGATCCCAGAAATAAACAAAACATTTTCTTATAGCACTTAGCTGCACGATTTCTGACAATGCTTATTTCACGTGCGTTTCAACTTGTGAAATAGCACAAGCAGAAGTCCATCAAAGAAACGCCCACAGAACAACTGAACTTGCCAAACGAAATATCGTAAAAATTACAGTGCACCGGGCAAGTGCACACCAATCTCGTGTCTTGAGTCCTCGTTCCCGTGCCAGCGGTCTAGAGACGAAATAACTTCCGGAAGTTTAAAAAGGTTGGTCCACCTATGGTGGCCTAGGGTTGCCATAGGAAATTTCCTCACTTTTACCAATTTCCGTTTCAATCATTTTAATTTTAATCGTTGTTTTATACTTACTTAAATCGTTGTCTTATACTTACTTAAATCGTTGTCTTATACTTACTTAAAAAATTTTTCAAAAGAAAAAAAAAACGTAGAAAAAACTTGATTTGAATTTAAAATTGTGATAAAGGCATGCTTGTTTTAAACTGAATTTCAAAGAAAAAGAAAATCATTTAAGAAATGAATGAAATTGAATGTTAAAAAAAGTAAAAACTAAACTAAACTAAAACTGAAGTAAAACTCAAACAATTAAAAAAAGTCATTTTAAAAGGAACATGAATTTAAAATTTATCCTTGGCCTATGTTTGCCATAGGTTTTTTTTCTTTGAAGTTCAGTTTAAAACAAGCATGCCTTTATCAAAATTTTAAATTCAAATCAAGTTTTTTTTTAACGTTTTTTTTTTCTTTTGAAAATTTTTTTCAATTAAGTATAAAACAACGATTAAAATTAAAATGATTGATGCGGAAATTGGTAAAAGTGAGGAAATTTCCTTATGACAACCCTGGGCCACCATAGTATGTCCTCGCATGAGTCCAGCCCCATGCTGTGTTTGTTTTTTACTTACGGTGGTTTGTGCTGTTTTATATAAAGAGTCGCTCCATTCTTCAAGTGTACAAAGTTAGGAACGAAGACAGAAGCGCCCACTGAAGACAAACAGTTCTCTTTGCTTAACAAAACTGACGCGGATTCCTTACATGTACACATTGGTGGCACTGCTGTTAGACTGAATTAAAGGATTGCTTTTTAATAATTACTATAACCACTACCATAGGGTTCATTGGCACTCAACTGTTCAGTGAAATTGTGATGAAACAGCAGCTAGAGTTTCCTCTGGCAAAATGTCATCTCAAACTTTTGCAGGGAGTGGAAAACGATTTGTTTTTGTTTTGAGTGGGATAATAACGCCATATGGGAACTACACTCTACGTACTATGTTGTTGTATAAAACAAAAATTCTTACCTTTCTGTTTTCAATATACGGAGGAAATACCCACGCGAAGTCACAATCACGAGAGCAGAGGTCTTAACTGCTACGCTGATTCCAATCAGTTCAAATTAAAATACTGGTCACGCGTGACTCATCGATTTCTTGGATGAGCGGCAAATCAGAGAATCTCGAAGCCGCTCGTTGAGTCTCCTTCCTCTTCACGATTTTTCTAGGAAGATTGAAGGAGACTCTGCTCGCAGGGTAAAGAAGAACGTAGTCAACGTACTATGCTCGTTTCTTGTGCTTATGCGCTAGTGAAAACCAGCCTTTAGTCTAGAGATTTGGGTTTCTTGAAATAAATACTCTTCTGGGTATCAGCTGGCTGTGAAGTTGTTTCGCGTGGGGATTGTGCGTTCGTTCACGCTTCGGTTTCTTAGTTTGCCATGCTACACCAAACTATTACCCTCTGAAAGTCACACGCAGGTTTTATCTCCTGAGTGTTTCTCTTT
>BLFK01000047.1:162170-207580 GCA_014634185.1 Astreopora myriophthalma | reverse complement strand
ATAGGTATAGGTATAGGTTTATTAAAGATTCATATAGCAGCATCTAAGGCTGAATTGCATGAAATTACAGTATAATTGTATAAATACAAATTCTAAAAATTTATGTAATATATGCTATAGATACTAAAAATATAAGTTCTAAAAAATTTATAAACATAATAACTAACTAATACTAAAATGAAATAAAAAAAAACAAACCCAAAAAAAAAAAACTACTCATTGCGTTTTGCCATGTTATTCTTCCTTCGCCTTTACCTTTACTTTCGTCTTTTACTTTTTTTTCCGGAAACAGTCAACTCCCGGGTCATTGCTCGCTGGACAAATAACCTTTATTACCGCGGTAAGGTTACCGCAGAGCAACTTGGGAAGATTCATGTCTTGTTTGACGATAACGACCGCATTATTCACTGCACCCGAGACATTTCAGCCGTAATCCCGGATGAAAAGCCAAGTGTCGTGCAGATAGGAAAACATGTTATCGCTAACTGGAAAGGAGGCCATATATACTACATAGGCTATGTGTCTGATGTAGACACAAACGGTCGTTTCAAGGTCACATTTGATGACAACGACGAGGATTTCTACAATGCCGACCAACTGAGGATTTTTCCTGATCATCAGTCGGCCCATGAAGGTACGTGAGGATTCAGCCATGCACAGTTAGAATACTCCCTAAATATCCGATTTACTTTCCTTTTCTTTTTCTTGTTTTTGTTTTTTCTGCACCGGCGTCGCAGAGGTCGTGGGTTCGAATCCCGTTGAAGTCACTTGAATTTTTCAAGTGCATATTTGAGACAATTGCTCAAATTGTCCAGAAAGTGTGAGGATCACTTCTTCAGTTCATTGTTTTGTTTTGTTTACCCGATGGAATGCAAGAGGAGCTTGAATATCACAGTGGTTCATCGTTCCGACCAAAGTTAGCTAAAACCACTAGGAAATTCTTTTAGAGACTATTTCAGTTCCATTTCTAGAAGAAAGAAGTAAAGAAAGATAGAAAGACAGACAGTGAAAGAGCAATGTTAAAACAGTGTAGGCTGCGTCTGCGTGAGTTAGAAGTTTTAGCCTTCACTCTGTTTGCCTTGTTTGCTGAGTGGTTTTTACCAGTACCGTTTTTTCCTTCTTTTCTTCCTTCTCTCTACATTTAACTTTCAACACTGCATGTCCTACACTATACTGATGTAACAGTGCACATGGGTTTCTAGACTTCTGTTTTAACTTAGAAGTATGGGCTGGTTTGGACACAGGACGCAAGCATAAGCACGGGCAACATACGCAGGCGCATTTTGATCATCAGTACCTTTTGTTAGAACAAAAGACACTAATTATCAACAGCTGAATGCGTCTGCGTATGGTACTTGAGCTTATGCTTGTGTCGTACGCGTAAACCAGCCTTATATTACCGCTATGCTTCTTCGCGTGGTCAATTCCCACAATCATTGCAATCTCTTTATTCATTTCAGTGGGAGCCAGAGTGTTTGCCCGCTGGACGAACAAACTTTACTATCGCGGATTCGTTACAAATGCCACATCCAACACAGTGTTTATCAGATACGATGACGGAGATACCATCACTCTGCTAAGGATCGACCCTACTGCTGTCGTACTTGACGGGAGGCTGGCTTGTTACTCTCACGTCCTCCCTGGTCAGCGCGTCATCGGTTATTGGCCTGGCAAAACCCGATACTACCCTGGTGTGTTGAAGGCCAAGATTGATACTGGTTCTACTAATTGTTACCAAAAAGCTGTGTACGATGTGGCATTCGATGACGGAGACAGGCGAATTGAAGATTTCCACCAGATTCGATTTCTTCCACTCATATGCTGATTGAAGACGGACAGAAAAGGCTCGTCAACAGACCAGTGCGAGTCCCCAAAATGCCTGAAAACGAAATGTAGTGAAAAATAGGTCTCTTTTCCGAAGCGAATCCAAGTGTAAAGTCTTTGTTTCGAAAATTAGTTGACAACAATTTTGGACTCTCACCCGCGCGCTTTGATAAAGACGCAGAAGTGAACTCGTAAACGCCAATTCCGTTCTCCTTGTTTTAGCAGCCAGCCCTGGCCACAGGCAATATTATACATCAGGTTGATTTGAGCCTTGAGGTGTTACGTTAACTGCTCAATTTAAGATTTGTAAGGGAATAAAATGTTAAGTCGGGTGTCATTTTTCCGGTCTATTGTGTATTGGCAGATCTTGTACAGCGTTTCGGCCTTTTCCAAAGCAAGTCTAAGGGTGTAAGTTGACTACCATGGCAAAACCTTTGCAGTTGCATCCGCTTTGACATCAAGTCAGAGGTGAACTCGGCACTGGCCAATTCCGCTCTGCTTTTTTTGCAGCAGGCAGCCCTAGCCACAGGCCCCGTCTCCCAACCGTTATAAAGTAAAATAAGTAAATAACTTTGTAGGACGGAGATACCAGCTGCATACGCTACTCCTAAATCCAAAATAGGGGCGGGGGGGGGGCGGGGGGGGGGTAAGCAAAGCTATATATATGATTGTAATGATGAAGAAGATGATCGATGATCAAATACCAGGTTCCGAGCGTCGATCTTTCGTCAGCGCTGACTTGGAATTGTGGCTTGTATCAACAATTTTTACAACAACAACAACAACAACAAACAAAAGAAAAAAGGTACGCAATGCGTACACCTGCATGGTGCAAAACGTTAAGGATCAAAACAAGTAATTTACCTCCTTTCGAGCTCAATTATCAAATTTATCTCGATTGGAG
Source organism: Astreopora myriophthalma (assembly GCA_014634185.1). Taxonomy (NCBI): domain Eukaryota; kingdom Metazoa; phylum Cnidaria; class Anthozoa; order Scleractinia; family Acroporidae; genus Astreopora; species Astreopora myriophthalma. The sequence continues at coordinate 204,852 of BLFK01000047.1, read as the reverse complement.
AGTGTGAATTTATTGATAATGGGTCCAAGCTGTTTCATGACCGCGCACACACGGGGCACTCGGCGAATAGGTGAGAAAAGTGACGTTCCTGCTTCCTTTCTCGTCTGAAAAACTGGGCATTCGTGGGTAAATTAAAATCTCGGCCGAGAATTACAGCTATTGCTAAAGCAAGCGAACTCCGTCGAATCGAACCTTCGCATGTTTTCTTTGTTACCTGAGAGCTGTGACCTACGTGTGCTGACTCCAACTGATTTTGCTTAGCACTTTTTCCGATTTTTCAATTTCCCATTCCCCATTCTTCATTTCCCGTTTTAGTAACATCCCAAATCTACTTAGCTTTTCTAATATATGTTTGAAGTACTTATCATTAATCGTGTTTTCCGGGCGGATGCACTCCTCGGTATCGATCACGGATCCCTTATCGCCTGATTACCGATCTTATCGATAACTTAAGGTGGCTCAAACCGGTTTCAACACTTTCAAGAGCCTCACTTATCAGAAAGATTGACACTATAACACCATCAGGTAGTAAAAATTTTATGTTACCATATGAAACAGCAGTTATTGCTGAATAAAATGCGGTCATTATTGTGATGTAATACGTAACCATGGTAACAGAAAAGCCCTGTGGAAACGCCCTATATTTCGGCTTTAGTTGCTCGTATCTCAAAAACTAACTCAGTGACCCCCATTTTTTAATGCTGGAAAGTGATCAGCAGACCAAGATAAAACTGTCTGCAAAGTTTCAAAAAATTCTGTGGAGCGGATTCAGAGCCACCTTTATTTTTTTTTAGTTTTTAAGGTGGCTCTGAATCTCCTCCACAGAATTTTTTTAAACTGTGCATCTTGGTCTGTTGATCACTTTCGAGCAATAAAAAATGGGGGTCACCGAGTTCGTTTTGGAGATACGAGCAACTAATTCCAAAATATAAGGCGTTTTTACAAGGTGTTCCCGTTGCCATGGTTACGTCTTGCGTCCCAATAATGACCGCTTTTTATTCAGCACAACATTGCTAATACGTGATACAGTGTTGTAGTGCAGATCGTTCCAATAAGTGAGTTTCTTGAAACTGTTGAAACCGGTTTGAGCAACCTTAACAAACTCTTTTTTAGCACATCTTCGTGTCTAGCTGCTCAAGCGCAGTAGACACGACAACAACAACAACAACTTTTTTTTAATTGGATGTATTTATAATTTGTCCTCCCCGATTTATGCGATTTGTATATCGAGCGCAGCAGCTCTTTTGTTAGTGGGTTCTGGTATAACATGAAAACTCGATTGAGTGTTGTTGTTGCTGTTGGCATTGTTCAAATGTCCACAAGGTTACGTCAATTCCGTCACTGAAGCTTGGCTATAAATGGTCCTAAAACTCGAAGTAAGAAATGCGGCCTATAGCAGATTTAAAGTTCTGTTTTGTTTACACAAAGCCTGTTGTACCTTAAGGACACGTTTTAGATATAGCGGGAGCAACTTTCTGCTGTGCAGATACATCGCGTGAGTAGAAAGAAAACGCCTACTGGTTTTAATAATTAAAAAACAGAGTTCTCGGTGGGAAAAGCGGGCTGGGAGATACCGCGTATTACTGTTATAGCACAGCAGGTTGCAGAAACAGTCGCTTATAAAAAAGATTGTGTTGAATTGTTTTGTTCTCTTTCAAAGAAATTCCCTCCGAGGAGAACAAACTACATTTTTATTTCTTGAACTGATTTCGTCGGACCTAAAAAGTCTTTCTACTTCGGAGAAGTTACTCATCGCGTTTTGTGATACGTATCTCCCAAAAAGAGATCAACCGCTGCAACTTAAGGTAACGTCACAAAAAATTAACTCGTTATAAATCATTAGTTATTTTATAAAGGAATATATGTGGAAGTTTCAATGAGCAAGCTTTAAGAATTCATTTCTTGAACACAGGTTTATGCTAATTTGGTGAAGGGTAATTGTGTCTACACTCTAAAGTGCAATAAAATCGAGATGAAGCACACTATAATCGTCGTGGAAAATAAGTTTAAACTATGACAGAATTAGGGATCTATTGTACATGTCGAGTTGGCGATCTTTCCGGTGCTTACAAACGAGTTCGATTTAATTTTTTTATACTCGATTTTGTCGCGAAACTGAGAAGAGCTGTCGTCTTATTAATTGTTAAGAGACCGATGAAAAATAGGCACAGCCCTATTTTATCACTTAGGTCAATGACGTTCTCAAGGCAGGAACTGGTGGTGCAATCGGTCTTGCCTCCGGTATTCTCTACATAAAGTCTCGCGATTCAATTCTGATTCGTGGATCATGTGCTAAACTCATTGTGCGAGGTACTAGGACTTTAAATAAAATGACGCATTCTGGAGCCAGTTTCCTGAATCACCAATCTTTGTTTGTTTCTTCGTCGATTTCTATGTACATGATTGACAAAATGAATTACATAATAATTCTTTTTTTAAAATTCTGTATTCTGTCCAGAAAATGAAAAATTTAGGCCTCTGTGGCGGCACATTATAAATCAATTGTCTTAGTAATTTATAAATTATCGTGATTTCTTTCTTTCTTTGATTCTCAGGGATATCGCTTTCGGTTCTCTGCTTGAGTCAATAGTACTGTTAAATATATCAAGAGTAAAATTAATGTTAAAGAAAATTTCCTTCAGTTTAGAGGACATCTATTCCTTAACTCTGATTTGCATCCATGCAAAGGAGGCCGTCGCGGCTAATTTGTAGGTCAGGGAAGGTACATACGGAGTGTTACAAAATGTCCTAGATTGAGTTTGAATATTGCGGCCTCTAAGTCAAATGCCGGACTTTCAATAGGTTTCTCGAAGATTTACTTCTATCTAATTTGTTAACTCTTCTAAAATCACAAATCCAAAGATAATACGGCGAACGAACGATTAGGCTTAAACAAATACGAATTGCGCGATTGTCGATCGTCAAAAACTATCACTGCTAACTGAAATATTAAGGATTTGTTGTGCTGCCAACGGAGAGAACCTAATTGCGAATATTCTTCAATTCTTTGTTCTTCTCAACAATAGGTCTATGACTGGCTCGAATTACTCATGTTTGACTAAAAGGCCGCAGGCCTTTCCCATCAATTATTTTACTCCCACGGGCAACCGGTTCACCGAGGCATCTCCGCATGCGGAGACGAGCTCCCTAAAACAAAAGAAACCAGCAGCGGTACCCCTGGACATTTAAGCCTGAGCGTTGTACCATGACGATAATCCCCGAGATTTCGGCCCACGCATCACTTTTACCAGTCCTGAGTTCTTGATCCTTCGGATACTTATCCCCGATAGGCAGTGACTAGGGAGAGAAGTGTCGGCCGCTGGACCATATGTGATGACAGATATTCACCGCTCAGTTCCGCTCTATCGGGCGATATATATTTGAGAAATGTAGCCATCCTGTCTTCCATGTGGTGCGCAAACATTTTTGGTACGCACTGGAATATATGGATTTTACACATGCGCGTTTGCTAAAAATGATAAAATCGAAAAAGAACAGTTTTTCGTCAGAAAAAAACAAACAAGCAAACAAACAAGAACAAAACAAAACAGTTTTTCGTTAAAACTGGCCCGTTTTTGAAAGATTAAAGAGTAGTATTGTGCTTAATGTATCCTAATGTACTCACATTCGGCTAGGACAAATATCCAAACCTTGGCGCGAACCGCTAAATTCCAGCGGCGACAATCCCCCTATTGACAAGCTCTCTCCTCTGTGCAAAAAAATACGTGGCATAAAAAATGAGTTGTGAATCGCTGTCATGCTAAGCCATTTGATTGGATGAATTGGATGAATATGCCTGTCTCTGTTGTTTAGCGCGCGAAATAGCTCCGTCTACTCCTGTGTTGGCGTACGAATCCAGTGGTGGAAATAGACGCTCCTGCTTACGGGCTGCTGTTTTTTTGTTGCAGATTTTTGCGGCTCTCCATGTTGCCTTGGTGAAGAGAGAGACCGCAGACAGTGGTTCACCCTATCTTTTGTTTCTTTCATCTGAATAATGATTCTTCACTTTTAACATAACGAAATGTATGCGCCAATTTTTCTTAGTCATCTTTTTGTTTAGCCGACGAATTGAACATTCTTTAATGAGTGAAATAAACAGGGGCAGCTTCTTCTAGTTGGTGTGTAGATCGATGACATCTTCCAAGAAGAGACCCGAAACGGAACAACATGGTGTGATTTAATACTGAAATACCTAAGTGTTTTTGATGGAATTGCCAAATTGTAACCCAAAGGGGTCTGAAGATTTGCCGATAACAGTTGAAAGCGCAACAAGTTGTGACGAGGACTAGACATGTATAAATAAAACGAAAAAGGATTTACTAGAGCCAATATATTTACTCATGAACTAAAGCAATATCGTTGCGTTATCTCCTCGTGCCCTCTGGCACTGTCAACAGGTAGACATCAAGCTGCTACACCAGCGTCCTTATTGACAATTGGAAAACAAATACTGTGCCAAACCGATAACAAACGGCACCCGACTAAGGCGTTATACTCTACGAACTCACATTGAGAGGAGATGTATTTATATATACATTGGAGAATTACTGAACACTTCGAGAACTTTTTCTGTTGGTATCTATAAAATGTAGTTTTTCTTCCTCGTTAACGAGAAACGCAGAATTGAACGAACATAGCGGTTCATACGGTCCGTAAAACGTTAATTTTGCAGAAGCCGAATTATCAATATTTAAGCACTATTTTCATTCTTTGGTTATTAAAAACTAGAAGCGAATGATCTTAGGAGATAAATAGGGCACATATGGACTTCCTGTTGATGCAATAACCTCTGTCCATTGTGATGACAAAAAGCTTGTTTCGTCAAGTCCACGTCAGTGTAGCAACAATTAACTGTTGCTGATATTAAAGGTTTCAGAAGTTCTAAATTTCCTCCTTAGTCCACCAAACTTCTTACAACTCCATTATATTTGGTCTGTGCCTTTCGGTTGATCTTTGGAGAACGTTAATTCCAATGAAATTTTCCTCATAACTTTGTGTTGTGGTGTCCGTGGGTTCAAGAAAATTATCGGCATTTCTTGAAACAATGCTTTTGGTGGCATTTAAAACTACACAAGGTCACAGAACTCTACTCATAAATACAACATAATGATGGCTCTAAACTAAGCTACATTAGAAATTAAAGGGAAAAGTTTTGAAAGAATTATCGGTGCCATTTAGGCGATAATTAGCTTTGCTAGATGAGGCGGTAACGTTAAAGTTCTTTAGCTTTCCAGTTGTGTCTCAGAATTTGTGCTTGTAACATGTTTACCAATTACCAAAGACTCAATTGTCAAAGGATATTGATATAATATTTCATGGTTCAAGAGCTTCTAGGAAGCACATTATTTTTAGCTCAAAATTTTGTTTTCTTAGTGCATATTCCTCTGGACTCTATTCTTGAGTAAGAGTTACAGATTTTACTTTCCCTTTAACATATGGTGTTTGGACTATGTCAAAATACTCCGTTTTAAATTGTAAGTTGGTCGCAATCTCCCTTTTTAACGATCTAATCAAATCACTCACCTTGATATTAATTCTAATCTAATTAAACACGTATAAACACAATTTGAAGTGAAATATTAGGGTAGATTTCCGTAGGCAAAATAGCTTGCACCTACTTCAATGGAATGACATTGATATCCATGAAAACGCTCCAACTTATCAGGAAAAAGGGGTTCAGCTAGAAAGAGGCCAGCTACATTGGACTTGTGTGTGGCCCTCAGTTTAAGAGGTATGCTAAGACATATTCCATAAAATCAGTTATTTTGAAACTGCTGTCTCTTCTTTCGGATAAGCCATTTGGCTGTGTTAAGACTGTTAGCGCCAACCCACGACCTTAAAGACGATCCTTCAAACTTTGATCAGAGTCGATGGTAAATCTCAGGAGGCAATTACACCTCCACACACACGAAATCGAAACGATCTTTTGGGGTTTCAGGGCAGAAAACCCCGTTGAAATCTCAACAAAAGCCGTCGTTCACATTTATTTATTTTTCCGAAGTCATAATATATTCTATTTTATTTGCATAGCAAGAATGAGCTGTGTCATCTGTTGAATCTTATCTGTAGTCCTGGGAAGGGTAAAACATCGTTACATCGAACTTTACGGAAAGGTAAAACACGTGGCGTAGTCGGAAAGTTTGTTTATTCAGCTGTGAGTTGGTGGTTTTCCCTTTAGAATCAGCGCTAAAAAGTTTCATTCAAGAGAAACTTACGGTTTCTTTGTTGAAACCGCGCAAAGCAACAAAATTTGACTTTGATTGAAATCTGTTTGCTGACGCACTTGCAGTTTGGAACCGAATATTAAAAAACCACTGCCTTCTAGAAAATAAACTTGTCAGCACCGTTCGTGTGACAAATGTCACGGTCTTATTAACGCCTGTCTTACACCATTGATCGCGCGTTGGCAACCGAGTTGCGCCGTCTTGAGCTAACGCCAACAAGAGACCGCCGGTAAAGTCTCGACATAACGTTTCGTCAAGAAAGTTTTGGGGGCTACATCAAGCAATTCATCGCACGACTTTGTTTCGTGACCAAATAAAAAACTGCAATTAAAAAAAAATGAAAAAGAAATCAGCGAATACAACAAACTGAATACTACTGAAAACCACCCTCTAAAACTGAAAAAACTGTTCGGAATTCCGTGATAAGTCTTGCTGGCGTGCGGATGTTTTATAAACATGACATTATTACAATCGCCTTGTAATTTTTGGGATTTTGACGCTGACTAAAATGGGTGGATTCCAGTTTATTTTTTACTCAAAATTTTGTAATCAGCTCTGACGTGAGCAAACAAATTTGAGTGGCGCATCCGTTGTCCATATTAAACTCGCTGGCTCGAGCTCGTGCCGGGTATAGTTTCTTTATGGAAATATTCAGGACGAGCCATATCACATGGTTTCTGTTGGCTTATAAACCACTCCTTCCTCGCAAAATTCAATGAAAAGTACCAACGTGACTTTAATTAAGGGCTACAGCTCCTTGAGGATTCACTGGGAACAAGTCAAACAAAGACTGCGTAGAACTTTAAATTGGTTGGCAATTTAATGAACATATTTTACTGAAATTGACAGTACTGATAGCCATAAAAAGAAGATATTTTATCCGAAGATTGATTTACCATGCTGGATAAAGCAGAAACAAAGTCAGTGAACTGAAGGTCGTGTCCTACTGAATGACGAAACGCTTTCCACGCACAGTTTTGAAGAAAGTCCTCGAGAAATGATTCAAAGTTAGTCGGAACCGTCGGGCCAAATTGTGAAGGATAATATAAACTGAGCACAGCAGACTGGTTCAACTGGAACGCTTCAGTGAACACGGGTACAAACTGATCTGAAGAACTGACTGTATTCTAAACTAACAATAGTATGATTTCGCTTGTCATTCAAAAATGTCAGAAGCGCTGTAATTCGAAGGAAATGTGAAATGAAGCACCTTAGTTCTTGACGGGAGACATCGGAGCACTACAGGAAACTGGACAAACAAATGTTCTTTCAAAAATTCTGTGCACGTGGTTTTATTTGAATAATGCTATCACCCTAACAAAAATCGTACTAGGAATTACTGCTTTTGACTAAAATGACGCTGTCATGTGCACTGTTCCAGCCTTGCGGTTTTTCCTTCCGTGAAAAGTTTGCGTCTGGAAGACATTCAAGTTTAAAAAAGCAATTAGTACCGTATGTAATTGTGGTTCTTATCTCCGAACTAGTGTACCCCGTAGGTTTCTTAGTTCTTCTACACTAATTACCTGGCTAAAATTACAATCGATTTATATTATTTCCTTTCTAATCGCTACCAACGCGTTGTCACTACTCTGGTAAAATCCAAGTGAAGTTTCGTGGCCCAAAACATTTTGAAAGAAGCGAATCCAGGAACAGATTCTTTGAACAACAGCGCATCAGGTCAAGAGGCAGAGATAACATTCCGTACTCTTTGGAAATGTGGATACCTTTTCGTGATAAGAAAGATCATGAAAGCCAAAGAACCGTGTTTTTTTGAAACGATTGTTGGCGCTGGCGATAGGAGGATTTGTGTGTCTGAGTGTTTAAAAGGCTTCATATGTGCGCGACGTACGATACAAACGTAGCCTAGTTACCTTGTTTTTTGTTGGAACTGCTTCAAGAGACAACCGATTTTGCATCTTGGTAGGTTCAGGGTTGCAACTGTCATGTGTAGTCAGCGTGTGTGGGAATATTGATGTGAATATGATCAATCACCATCCGAATTAATAGGCCACCTACACGTCATGGCTGTAAAGATGAACCATACGAATCCCGCCGTTCTGCGCCATCACTTTTACGGGTTAGCTATAGTTCGTTCATTTGGTTAATTAATTGACTAATCGGCGTAATATCGAGAGGGACAATTGCTTTGCACTGTTGATTGGCCAAAGGACGGATTTCTAAGAATTGAAGTTCTCTCTTGTCATTGATAAAACGTGTCGCGCAAAGGTTCTCAAGTCAAGTTCACAAACTGGTGATTGTCCGAAGCTACCGCTAGTTGACTTGACTCTCTTTTAGTTTTGAATGGTTTCAATATTATACTCATAAAACTTCTCTTCGCTCCGAAACCTCATGATTTTTACTAACCAAACTGGATAGAATTTGAATTACTCCTTCGTGCCGACTGTCAAACGTCTGTTTGGAAAATGCCGCTCTGTTACTCAATGTAGGTAACTGTTATCTGTGAGTCAGTGTAAACTTTGCTGTTACGATCAAAATCGACAGTGTAGTCACTTGTGCTGTCCTGGCCGGCGCCGGCTCAGGTTCGTTGTTTATTTAATCAGTCCATCACGAGAGAATGTAAAGTGGGAAGAGAGGGTATCCCCCGTACATGCCCTTTTCCACAGATAATAGACCTTATTCATAAATGGCACCTGTTTTATTATTCTTTTGTTAATGTGCAAATTAGCCTACCAAGCCTCATTTTAGAGCAAGAATTCCTTTCAATTCACTGTCTGGTATCGAGACTTGGTAGGCTAATTTGCACTTGCACAAAAGAATTATAAATTGACTGCCATTTATGAATAAGGTCTATATATCTCGTTATTTTTAGAACGCCTCCCACTCTGTACAGATCCCATGCAAGGGGAATAGGCAACAGCCAATCATATGGCGGGAATGTGTTCAGCGTGGATAGCACAAGCTCAGAGAACACATTCCCGCCATATGATTGGCTGTTGCCTAATCCCTTCAGGATCTGCACAGCGTGAGAGTCGATCTAAAAAATAACTTGAGACATATTACCTATGGAAAAGGGCATGTATGGGAGATGCCCTCTGTTCCCCCATTATTTTCTCTTGGTCCATCATCATCCTTTGGTCCGGTTTCGGCCGAGATGCTCCGCACAATGCATTGCCTTCCTGTCAGTCATCGGCTAAGATCATGTAATTGAAGATCGCGTACATTTCGAAAACAGTGCCCAGCGAAGAGCACACTCCCTTCTATGAGTCTTTGGGAATCGTTAGATTTCCTCTAGGGTGGAGTAAGCGGACCAGTGGATATCTTAGACGTTACGAAGCAGGTTGATATATGTGCCACCCAGTCGGGACTATTTTTTAACTGTCAGCGTCCACGTTTCGGCTCCACAGAGAAGGAAGAGGGGAGGGGAGGCTAAGCTTCTCTCAATTGCAACTCTAACTCTCGACTATCTCAGTCAGCTACAGCCCATTTACTCGATGCAATCAATTCTGTTTATGATGACCATGTTGGACATGTCAACCACTCATCTCTCAACACCTACCAAGCAAAAATACGCTTGGCGCATGTCCTTTTGAAATGATTTTCACTTTAAATTGTTACATAGCTTAGGTCGAGTTTCGGTCACTGTAAATGAGAGTCAGAAACTGAATATAAAATTATGATGAACACGCTATTAGAGTTAAAAGTGTACCTTAGTTCCTTTAAAAGAAAAGAGCTTCTAAAGGTTGTTATGTAACTGAAAACGATAAACACTTCATTTGAAAAGCAGGGACGGCCTTAATTGAGATACCGCCTTTATTGATACATTATCTCCGAGAGTACGTGTCCCAAGAAACTTTAGTCCTAATTTCAACTTAGCACTGGAAATAGTGAATAAAAGGTAATATTATTAACACTGTTTTCAATTGCTCTTGGGTGTTAAAACCTTTACGGCACATAAAAGACATTGCTATCTATTTTGAATTGATAACTTTCTCGGAAATCCGCAAAAACGATCGAGAACATAAGGAAGGATTATTTCTAGGACTGAATTCCTGGACCAGAGTGAATCAAAAAGTGAAACTGTCACAGAACTTTTATACCATAAATTATTGATTACGGAAACCAACGAAACATTCCCCTTGAAAAGGCGGGTTGCCTTAGTTATACCAATCACCTGTTTCAAACGCTGAATTCACGAGAAGACAAAATTTGCTTCAATTATTTCTGAGACCAAAAATTGCAAGTAAAGGTCAATTGCCCAGTGACGCGGCTTTGCAAAACGTCAAGCCAATAAACAACAGCCTGGTCAGCGTGAAATATACGGCACACAAGCCCTGGCCACAATAAATGTTTGCAAAGAATTTTACACGAGTGAGATTTCTTTTTATAAAATAATTAGGATGGTACGCGCGCTGTCATTGGTCAATAGGTGTGTTTTATTTTTTTGCATAACTGTCTCGAACTCTCCCAAGCCCCCCTCGTGGTTAAACAGGGAAAAAAGTCCTCTATTGCTTAACTATATACAGTCAAAACACTTGTTGTTTGTAAGCTATCCAGGAACCAATTTGTGATGTGAAAATGCTGTGACATTTTGTTGGGTAGTTGAAGTCTTGACTGAACAATCTGTTTGAGGGCGTGATCCAGTGAGCGTAGATTGAAAGTATATATTTTTTTGTACTGCACATTAATTACACGTCGTTTGGCTTGAGACGTACCCCGATTCTATTCATTGGAATAGAGGAGGTGAAAGGCTTTATTCTCTATATACACTAGAGCTATATGCATGGGATAGGGGAAGACGTCAGGGTTTCCAAAATCTTAATACCAACAAGAACATCTGTTTGTTTGTTTATTTCCATCTAGCTTTCTCCGGGAGCGTCAAGTAGAAAACAAACAGTATCCAAAGTTCACCATGAAGTGGACGCCAAGTCGCTCAGTCTTCTGGTTATATTTTTGTATGGCCTACTCATGGAATTCATCAGCGGAAGGCGGGTAAATATTTTATCGTGTTTCAATTTCTTTAGATACGATCGGCGGACTCTCGATCGAGATATCGGAAATTTTGACTGGCAATCTTCAAGCTTTTACGAGAGATGCAATTCAGTAATGCAATTTGTAGTGAGCTAGCTGATAAACTTTTGGCGACTTCGGCCTTTTTTGCTTGTGCCACATTGAGCGCTAATCGATAGCTAGTCGAAAACTGTTCATGCATGTACACACCAGGAGTCGCAAATATCGATCGAGGAGTCATGGCTCATATTATTACCAACAGATTTGAGACCCTTTTAAATTCAGCCCTTTGGGCCAAAATAAGCACACACGAAACGAGTTCGTCGTAAATGGAGCTCGGTCACATTAACTGAAGTAACAAAAGGAGGCAGTTGAGAGACTGCAGTAGAGTGACGGTGTATTCCATTTGATTGTCGCAACAGAAATCGTTATTGTTCATGTAATCTGTGTTTTTGCTGGTGTCTCTCCTCGTTATATATATATATACTAGTATAGTAGTATAGTAGTATATATACCACTAGTTTTCTAGTTTGAGCACTCTGGCATGACTTAGATGATACCACATGTGTGGGATCATTCGGGGCGGCTACCTAGTCTTGCCTCCATCCTAGCATCAGCACTGCACTGATGAGGCCCAGAAGGCCGAAACAGTACTGTCTGCAGTTATATATATATATATATATATATATATATATATATATATATATATATGTTTGACACATTTTGCAACCACGATGAAATCAGATCTCAAACCGTGAATTTACTGTCAGCAGGTCCGTACACGAGACCCTTAAAAAAAACAACACAGAATACCAACAAGATCTTCATTTTAGGAACAGGTAAGATAATCTCTTTAGAACTAGTACGTTGCGCCAAAAATATCTTCACAAGGCTTGACCTTTTCTTTTTGACCATGGCGCCACTTAAAGTACACCTAAAGGCAAAAATGTTTCATTTTTCGTATTAAGATAATTATATAGCGAATATTAAACATATTTTACCATTTCACCTCGAAATTTCGCTTTTTTGTGTGTGGCACTACCCATGTGAAGTTAGCAAAACTAGCAGTCATATGGACCCACGACCGTGCCATGAGAGGCATATAGGTCTATTATTGATTTTACGTTACAAACTGCTTTTCATTCAGGTTTTCAAAGAACGTTTGCATTGCAAAACAGTTTGTGACGAAAAATCGAGAATACACCCATGCCTTTCACAGCTGGGTCGTGGATCCAAATGATTGCTAGTTTTGCAAACTTTCCGTATCTTGTGTGGCACATAAAAAGCAAAATTTTAAGGTACAAATGGCAAAATATGTTTGCTTTGGGTGGAGAGATTTGTATTAAAAACGAAAAATATTAATTGAGTTTAGGTGCACTTTAAAATGCTGAACAACCAAGCTTTCCTGAAACATCGCGGGGTCATAAAGATTAACATATGCGGTTTATCAATTAACTTCCTTTTAAATACTTAAACTTACGTTCGAGTGGCATGTTTGGTTTTAGGCCCTGTTTACAAGGCGAGAGGGTAACCCAAGTGCTAGGGTTACACTAGCAAGAGGTTTACCCCAGCACTTGCACATTTCTTCATCGATGTGTTTACAAGGCAGCTCAGTAGGGTTACCCTGGCGCTAAGGTAACCCTATCTGAGTGCTAGGGTTACCCTATTGCCAGGGTAACCCTAGCTGCCTTGTAAACGCTCTGCTAGGGACAACTTGCCTACCCGGGACAACTTTCTAGCGGTTTCCATTGTGTTTGCGGTGCTGGCGGTTACCAAGCACACATAGTTTACCGCGTGGTAGGGTAACCCTACCTGCCGGAAAGTTTGCTTGTTGCTTGTAAGATCGGGTTATCTTTGATCCTCCTGCTGGGGTAACCCTAGCAGTAGGGTTACCCTACCTGCTTGTAAACGGGGCCTTAATTAGACGAGGTCCGATTGATAGGCAAGCCTTAGCTGGGGCAAAGTTACCTAAAACTACTCGGATTGAAATTTTAATTTAACGGATATGGCAAATTTTTGTCGCACTCTGTCAGCGGAATGAGACCAAGGAAGTACCAAGTGGCATATATTCTTTCTTCTTTTTCCAGGAAAATCATCCGAAGTATCGGCACACATTGCAACGTCACCAAAATGATTCTGGGCAATGTATCTGTCACAGATGATGCCTTGGAATTTTCGTGAGTGACATTCTCAGTTTTAATGCGTGTGTCATCATGTTGTGCATACCACTTACTGATCACGGTATACGATGACTGTAGACAGCATGCCGACTGAATACGCTATATATATGCAATAAAGCGAATGCTTTCCATTTAACACACAAATTTAAGGCAGCAGCCTTTTTAATTGCAGGAATAATCCACATTCCAAGAATCCAGATCTACCAGTTCTCCACAACCTTTACAAAAATTACACGTCAGCTGGAAAAAACATGTCGCGACTCTTAGATGCAGTATTTGAAAATTATGACAAGAGAATTCGTCCATTTTACGAAGGTAAATCGGTCTATTAACGCTATGATGCGGCGTGGCCTAGTGGTTTGGGCGTTGGATTTGCACGCGGATGTTCCGAGTTCAAATCCCGCTCTGATCGCCAAATGGATTTGTCCGGGGGATTTGTCTTCGCTGGTCCCGAATTCAACTCTACCACTCTTTGTAAATAGCCAACTGGCTGCCTCCTTTCAGTTGGGATTCTTAACGTTGTTCTGTCCATTTGAACTGCTACTTTCTATACGCGGCCCCACAAGCTTGATGCGTTAAGAAAAGAAAGAAAGAAAGAAAGAAAGAAAAATAAATAAATCGCCGTGTATAAATAATGGTTCTTCAGACGGTGTCCGATTCTTCTTTCTTTTTTAAATCCACTCCTACCCGGTTAGCTCCTCCATTCTTCTTCTTTTTCTTTTTGTTTTTTTAATTCACACGTACTCGGTTAGCTCCGCCCTTTTTTTACTCTCCCCAGCAGAGGTCAACAGAGACCAGCAGCCATGTTGGTCTACTGAAACAAAATGAAAACAGAATTCAAGTCCAAAAAGATTCTATTTCTCCTCCAACATGGCCGCCGTCTCTTTGTTTTGCTCCTCTGACATAACGTCAAGGGAATACACTTTCTTCGCGACGGAGCTGGGACACCAATATGGGTGCCGTGCCGTTTCTTTACTTCGGACACCAACATGGTTGCCGTGACGTCATGTACATGCGCTCTGTTATTCACTGGATATCATGACAGTCATCTTGTCAGTGAGCTACAGCTCTTCGCAATGCTTCCCTCAGAAATACTTCTGGCTCGTTCTTTTTACCGATGATACATTTCTTGAGTATATGCTTATAATTTCAGTTCAACCACTTAAAGTCGAAATGGATTTGTTGATCTTGTCTTTTGGAGAACTAAGTGAGACTAACATGGTAAGCAGTTCTTCCCTCACTGAACACTTGAAAATACTCTTAAGTAGTAAATCAGGGGAATTAGAGCTCTATGTAGGAATTACGCATTGTGAAATCACCGACATATATGCGTCCATGCACGACGCAGTCGAGTTAGTCAGGAGTCCATAACCCGGAGCGTACAACTTCAATATATTTGTGTCACGGCGTTTTCACAGACCGAGCTATTTTTAGATTGATTTTCCCGCGAATTCAGACTCCCAGAGGAGCCTTGCTAGCCAATCATAAGCCTTGCATAACTAACTGTTTGGACGCGTGCTGACTGCAACTGAACTTTGCGCGGGAAAAATGTGTCTAAAAATAGCTCGATCTGTAAAGGTGCCGTGACATAGCCCTAGTATGGGAGTTGTACGCTCCAGGCTATGGGCTCCTGAGTAAGTGCATGTTTTGCTATGAGGCTACTGTTTTCATGAAGTTAACAAAGTCAGCATACAAGGTGATTGAACAACGATACCGATTTCCCCAGTCCTTTAGGGGTTTTTGAGAGGCAAATTGGGATTTGCCACATGCGCTTATTTGAAATCAGTGGAGCCTTGATTTGATATCAGAAAAAACAAACAAACAAACAAACAAACAAACAAAAGGAAAGAAAAGAAAACAAACAAAAAAACACTAATTAAAACAATTCCTTTCATGTTCTCTTGGTTTATAACATCCGTTGTCTATCGACAGGAGTTCTCCGTTGATTTATACATGGGACAGTTCTGGCGAGATCCTCGACTGGGGTTTGGTCTTAACCAGACCATAATTCTCAGCGGAGACGCAACGGAGAAACTCTGGGTACCGGATACTTTCATTATAAACTCAATTGATACTAAAATTCACAAGCTGGTGTCAATTAACAAGAAAGCTTGGGTACATCTAGCAAATGGAACGATTATGTTGGTGTTGAGGTGAGTGTGCGAGACGGACGGATACTTGGAGTAAAGGGTAAAAATGCGTTGTGTGGAAAGAAAGAAAGAGAAAGAAAGAAAGACAGAAAAACAACAAAAGGAAAGAAAGATGTACACTATTTTGTAACTATAGTCTAGTAAATGCTTCCCCTTTGTGTATTCATCCGGCGCATCCCTGGGAAGTTTTGCACACGGAAAATCTTCCTCCGTTAAATTAAGAGGGATGATATCAGGACAAGACTCGTTTTCCTTTCTTCAGAAAGTTTTCAACTGTGATTTTTCTAGTGATTTTCGCTTTCCGCCATAATGGTTTGCACATCCATTCGATCCCAGAACGCACCTTGCGTAGCATTCATTCCCAGTTTCCACACGTTTTTGCATGTTGCCTTTAGCTTTGGTCTTACCACCCTAAATTGAGAAATGCTTTTTACAGATTTACGACAAGAAGTTCTTGCAAGGTGGACTTGAGGGATTACCCGTTAGATGACCAGATCTGCCATTTAGCTTTCGAGAGTTGTAAGTACAATTCTGGCTTCAGAGAAATAACACATTTGTTTCATTAACTGATGATGTTTTGCGATCCGCTTTTCGTAGTTTCGCACGAGAACAAGGACTTGAACCTGACCTGGAGACAGCCAATAGGAACTGATATTTACATTTACGATCAAGAAATGGCACAGTTTGATATTCTGACGGCAAGAAGAATTGGAAAGCATCTCACTTATCATTCAGGTTAGCAATATTGGGCCAATGGGTTTCATTTCCTCGTAGGTTTTTTTCGGCAACAGGTGGGAAATGACTTCTTAGTGACGTTATTTATGTGTCTGTCCTCTAATGTGTCATGAGAAATAACCAATCAGAATGAGCAAAAAATTTAGCATATTGCATCAAAAAAACCTTTAGATAGCAGATAAACCAAAAGCTGGATCTGCTATTCGGCGATAGACACACACACACACACGCACACGCACACACAAAGTAAACCCTTTCGTAAGTTTATGTTAATATATGGGGACGATAATTTTATCCAGTTAACCAAGACCTTGACATGTCGCCTGGCAAATGCTCAGGTTACAAGCAATAGCTTCGAGTTCGATTCTGATTGGTTCATTTGGTTATCTGCAAGTGCCGTGATTTTTTTGAATTAATTTCTTTGGTTTTCGTTTCTTTCAATTGAAACTCTTATTTCTTTCAATTGAAATAAACCTTTGTCATTTCTTCACTCAGACTACTGTAGACGTTCTCTTTCAGATATGTTCGCCGGACTTACGGCAACGATCCACTTCAGACGTCGCACGATGTATTACATTTTCCAAATGTACATTCCGTGTGTTTGTGTTGTGATTTTATCCTGGGTCAGCTTTTGGGTTGACGAGACGGATGGCTCTGACCGTGTGGGACTGGGAATAGCTACTGTACTGACCATCAGTTTTATGCAAGGCGCACTAAATGATAACGTACCCAGAGTGTCTTACCTCAAGTCCGTTGATTACTTTTTGCTTGGGTCTTTCGTTTTCGTTTTTATGACCTTGATTGAGTATGTGCTGGTGTTGAAGCAAAGCAGAAAAGAAAGAAAGAAGAAGAATGAAAGGGAGAAGAAAACCTTGGAGCGTGACAGGAAACGGGAGGCTGCGCTATTGATGTCCGATTCAGATGAAGAAAAGGTAACATAAATATAACGTAGGGAAGTGCAATATAGTGTTTATTCTAACACGTCTCCAGGCGTCTCTCTTGTCTCGTTAGCTGGTTCCTGAAACGAGAGCGCCGAGAGAAGGCCGTCGTTGTTGCATCGCCAAGGGAAAATGCTCTCTTATTTTTCTTTGGCCTCACAACAAAACAGGACAGACGACCGGGGACTAAGCAGCTGTTCGTTGTAGTAAAGACTGCCCCTTGTCTAATCAATCAATCAATCAATCAATCAATCAATCAATCAATCAGTCAATCAGTCAGCCAGTCAACTAATTAACCAATTAATCAACCAACCAATCAGCTAGCCAGTTAGCCAGCTAGTCGGTCGCTCCGCGGGCCGTCAATCAATTAATCAAGCAGTTCGTCAGTCAATATTTAATTGACCACACCCCTTGAAGAACTTTAATTTTCAGGGACATTGTACAAGCGCAACAGCCAAGGAGTCAAACCCTGGACAATCCAGAATAACTCTAGCTTGGGGTGGTTAGAGCTGGATTTGAACCGCGCTCCAGATTTAATTTCACTCCCTCTAGTCTCTGGTAGCCGGCAAGCTCTCTCTGAACCTTTCATCTTTTTGCTTTCAGATGACTGTTACAGTGTCCATCGGCAACAAAACCTACGATTTCAATAATGGCAAGGAGAAAAAGGACCAACGCCAGTTATTGTCGACCTGCAACAATCATAACAACAGAGAAAGAACCGTGACGATAATGGAACCAATGGATGACATGTCAAAGACTCGCAACCCAGACAGATCGCAGCTGAAGAAACTCCAAAGGCGGCCTTCGATGATACAGATGATAAGAAAGACTATCGAAGAAGGAGAAGAGGAAATTTGCTACCTGGATAAATATTCACGGATCGTCTTTCCAGTCTCCTATGCAATCTTTCTTGGGATATATTTTGGAATTTACACCGTTCGATGGGAGAATCTAGTAAACGGAGATCATGCGTGATAACATCAAGTACATAGAAAAGTCAAATGATCCATGCTTTTCTTACTCCATCAAGTTTACGTTAGGTCTCAAAATCATTCAGTTCAGATTCGAACCGGGACTGAGAAATGTGCGAGGTACTGATGATAATCCGGTGAACTTCAAAATTTCTTCAAAAGAACGTCATTAGATTTCAAATCGTGGTCCCGCGAAAGTGTGTTCAGTTGCTTAGCTAGATTGGCAAACTTCAGATTCAGCTTATGAATGTTAAGCAAGCCGGTAACTTAAACAAATGTGGTGATTAGAGATGACGTATAGTCAGATTGTCATCCCCTTTTCGATAACCTGACAGATCGAATTGTAGGGGGCGCTTTTTGGTAGCTTTGATTTGTTCCGTGTCTTCCAAAAGAGAGCCTCCTAAAGCAAGCTAGAGAGGTAGAGCTGCAACATGATATTGAAACTTGAAGAAAATAGGTACTAAGTCGTATTAAAGATAGAGCAATTA
Source organism: Astreopora myriophthalma (assembly GCA_014634185.1). Classification (NCBI taxonomy): domain Eukaryota; kingdom Metazoa; phylum Cnidaria; class Anthozoa; order Scleractinia; family Acroporidae; genus Astreopora; species Astreopora myriophthalma. Next base: position 186,198 of record BLFK01000047.1, on the reverse strand, counting down.
GCTAAGCATTCATGAAATGTTACATGACAGGCCTCTTTTAATTTGACAGGTTAAATGGGCTAGGCCGGATCTAGTAATTATACTTGATTTTTTTTTGATTTGCGTATCCTTGCGTTAGGATCTAGTGCTGTTCGGGCAATTTGGGACGGTATCCAGGTCGGGGTCAAATTGGTTGGCTAACTTGTGAGCACACAGAGACTACATCGTTTGACTGCCGTTTTCAGTGCGACATGCACAAAGAAATACATTTGTTGAACAAAGGCTGAAAAAGTGTACATGTTAGTAATATTTATCACACACGTTTTTTTCTTCTATTCCTGGCATTTTGACGATTATATTTGTGTTAGGTTTCTCTTAATTTACCTGAGTTAATATGGAAGTTTCTTTTTCCTTTGCAAAGAATATATCTTTCCATTCTTGTTACTCATTATTTTGTCAAAAGCCACAGCTGATCATGAGGAGTTCTTGCACAGTTTATAGAATGGAAGTTGCCGGTGTAACCTCTAATTTCCTTTACACGTGGAAAGCTATACGGCCCACGGGGTGGGGTGGGGGAGGGGGGTCGCATATGAAAGGGGCGGGAATGCTCGTCGGAATTTTTTTAAATTAAAGCCCTAAAGGAGACCAATCTGGGCGTGGCGCGAGCTTTTTTTTACCCCTAATAGAGACCATTTTAAAACACAGACAAATAAAAAAATGCAGTGACTTTTAATGATGGCAAAGACGTCATCATCGAATACTTGATTTTGTTTGTATCAAATATAGATATTTTTATATTTCTTCGCGTGCAACCCTAATCGAGACCTTCACGGCTAAATATAATGGGGATTTGCCCAGAACACCCTAAGTGAGATTTACACCCCTAAGCGAGACGACGAGGATCCCCGTCCCTTTCATATGCAAGTCCTCCACCCCCCCATCCCCACCGCCCCCACCGGGCTATATATGTCGGTCGAAATATAGGTGTTCTTTATAAACGTGTGTTGTCTTCATTTGTGTTTCATATATATATATATATATTTATACGAAAAATCTGATCATCTTTCACTTTCATCATTCTTCACTTTCATCTACAACCGCAGTTCACATATGAATTATTTCATATATATACTACACATCACGAAAAATCTGGCTTGACCGTATTTTAATAACTGAAACAGCAAACATTAGAGGGGTGAGGGGGGAGCACTCGTATGGGAAAATCACAATCAGGCCGGATTTTGTTAGCCGTTGAAATTAAAGATCGATAGTGAAGACCCCATTTCCTCGCCGCCTCGTCAAGACAAATCATCATTCCTATATGGCATTTAATCATAACTTAACTGAAGAGTGGATACTCATGATCAGAAGTCTGTCATGATATAAACTTGTTTAAGCGGGAAGTATTTTCAAAGAACGTTGTGTAAATAAGTACAATATCTACTTTTACTAGAGATCCACTCACATAACTATCACGAATCCTAGCTGTTGTCTGATTGATTCACTACTCACTATTTATTGAGTGATAGAGTGAGTGTCGAAGTGATAGATTTGAGTGTCGAAAATAAAAAGCCGGCGTTTTGAAAAGAAGCAAAACAAAGGCGGCTTACTGAAGTCTTTAAATCAACAAAAATTGGAATGAAATCGAAGGTAGTATGTGAGTGGATTTGTGCTAAAACGATTAGACTAGTACGACTCGTTCTCGTTTTCTATGACGTAACTCGTCAAGGCGGTGCTACGTGCCTGATTTACTTGACACCCGGGGCTGGGATGCTCGTCGTCTCGCTTAGGGGTGTAAATTCCGGATCTTGGTCTCACTTTGAGTGTTCTGGGCAAAACGCCATTACATTTAGCTGTGAAACTCTCGATTAGGGTTGCAACCGAAGGAAAATAAAACAGATGTATTTAATATAAACGTGAAAGGAATGCCTTTCACGGGAAAACACGCATGAGCACTCCACATGCATGTATGTAACCTTTGACAGTAAACTTTGTATTTCATTCCGGCATTATAATTATGTTGTGCATGGAAAGATTACGTTGTGCGTCAGGTGACGATTCAGTTGATTCTCAGACAAGAAGATAATCGCGTGATCTGTGTCTGACTTCCACAAATGGAACAATATGCGCCACCTCATGATGAAAACGGTAATAGCAATGAATGCAGCATAAAAAAATACTACATCTCCGCGTGACCAACAAGACCTTGCCCTGTTTGGTTGATGAAACGATCTAGTCTTAAAACAAGCCGAAGAAATAGCTATATATTAACTGCAAGTTTAATTTCCATTCCAAGTTTCCACAGCGAACACTGCTCCAGAATAATGCGAGCTATTATTAACACGAACTCAAGGCATTGCATTTTAATCCCTTCGAGAAGCAACGACTTCTAGCAAGCTTCTCGGCCTTATCATCAACAACGCACTAACATGGAACGATCACGTTGATAGTTTAATAAAGAAAGCAGCTAGGAAAATTTATCTCCTTGTGCAACTTAAACGGGCGCGCGTTCCAGCCGAAGATCTTGTCGTCTACTACTGCGCATATATTAGATCTTCCCTTGACTACGCATGTCCAGTTTTCCATTATTCTCTACCTCAGTGTTTACAGTCGCAGTTAGAAAGTGTTCAGAAAACAGCTCTGGCGTGTATTTTTCCTAGAATGCCGTACAGGGAAGCGTTAGAGCGCGCCTGCTTGACCTCTATCAGGGAACATCACGAAGATATTACAAAGTCGTTATTCAGATCAATCAGCGAGAATCAGGACAGTAAATTACATCACCTAATTCCTGAAGCCTACAGCCCTCATTATAATTTCAGGCGCCAAAGAACGTATAATGTACCAGCAGCCAAGACAAAGCGTTGGGGGGAGTTTTGCTAATTCGTTTTTCGTGAAGTGTGCGGCTGTAACTAACTCAAGTTTGAGATGAATGAGAACTTTTTAATAGAACTTTAAGCCATTATATTTATATTTGTATATTTGTAGCTTGTAAATAATTACGCAATTCAGTATTTTACTGCGATGTGATTTGATAATAAACCAGTAACCAGTAAAGTAAAGCGAATCGGAATTACTTGAGGCGCTGCCTGCAATCCCTCCCCAATCGATGTGTAGCACCAAGCCGTAGAAATTGAAAGTGAGTTGAAAAGCTAGCCCTCCTAGACCTACCAGAATACAGCCTTCTTCCGATCAGTTGAGGACTCAACGGAGAATCTTTCGCTTTCTCATGTACATATTGATATCTGTCGCCTTTGAATCGTAAACTACAAGATCACTCAAAGACTAGGATGTTTTATTTCCTCTTCACATTCTTAGGAGACTGTCCAATCCGGAGATTTGCCCCCCCCCCCCCAAAAAAAAAAGAAAAGAAAAGAAAGGAAGATTGAGAACTTCCATTTTCAATTGAACGTCGAGTTTACGTCTACAGAACTCTTTTCTCCAGGGACGGCGGAGCCTGGGGGTGGGGGGAAGGGAGGGGAATGCCCCAATTTCGAGAAAAAAATTGGAATTCTGAAAGTAGCATTTCCAAGCTTCACGACTTCCAATTTCTGGGCTGGGGGAGGATTCCCCAGATCCCCGTACAAGATAGCGCCTCGGGCGCTCGATTGTAAGCCACCCCTCTTCCCCAATTCAAAGTACGCTCCGCTATCCCTGCACTCCTCGTTTCTTGCTTACTACTGTAGGTCAACACAAGGCTGGAGATTCTTTTCGCACCCAAACTAATTCGTCTTAGTGTGCAACGACAGTTATCATGTGTCCATTTAGGGACTGAGGTGCTAAATATACACTGTACGTATTAGGGGTTAAAGTCTAGTTCGGACTAAATTATAAAATGCGATGATATTCATTTGGGTCTTATGACTGTGATGAATGTAGTAGGAACAACAAAAGCACAAAGCCTATACGCAATACCATTGTTTGCTTAATTTACCGCTTATTTTGACCAGGATAACATTTCGATCCGTCTCCACGTCCCTTTCGACCAACCAACACATATAATTCGACAGAAGCTGATGGCCAACTGGAAGAACTTCGAGAACCTACTATACGTGACAAGTACTCAAGAGTTGACAGACGAGTATCATTTTTCCGGAAATGACCGCTTTCGTCCACAAACAAGGGAATTAATGGCCATTTTTCACAGCTTGCACATGCGCCGAACTCGGGACTCTTGCCCGGCGTAATAGACGAGAACGTGATGAATGCACGCGTCTTTTAAGCCTTTTAGCCGAAAGCTTGAAGCGTCTGTTCAAAGTTTGCATTCCCCCGAAATCACATGTCAATGGCTGACATGAAGTTTCCTTGCACCTTGTGATGTCATTTTACATAAATGTCAAGATAAAAGGACGAAAAATATCGGTATTTCTCATCAATCGGAAAATAAGAATGAAAATATGCAACGAATGATGAATGCAGCAGCGAAAATGATTAAGATAAACGAGTAGCTAATTGCTGCAATTATTTGATACAATTGTCGTAGTACAAATGCACTTCCCTTGTCTATAACTTGCAAAAGAATACCCAATCCAGTATTCAGCAGTTCTTGGGCACCACACAAAACTGCTCGCACAAAAGCTGCTATCATCTGTTCTCCTGACTTACTGGTAAAACTGGCAAACCGCCATAGGATTTCCGTGCATAAACGCAACAGCCCGAAGAACATAATGGCAACAAGGTCTGTCAAGACGAAGAGAATTGCGAGGCCTGTACCTATGATGATCCTCACCGAACACACGCACATTTGCATCATTGTTTTCTTTCGACCCTCACCGATAACCTTTTCTACGGCCTCTGCTTTTGGTAGTTTTGCGTGTAGCTTCAAATGTTCGCCGTGAGCGTCCATCTTCACTTGTCCATCGGCTCTCGTTGTCAGTAACAGCTTGTTCAACGCCACGACCGCCATTCTCCAAAAGCACGCGGACACGCAATATTCAGGGCATAATTCTCCTTTGGCAAAGCTTTGTCCAGTACAAAGGTTGATAATTAACTCCTGTGCGAGGCCACACTGAGCGCGAGCAGACTTAAGTCTCGTCTGTCTCGTCTGTCTCGAATCTCGATGGGTTAACCGTTAGCCAGTCGTAAAACTGCCAAAAAATTTAATCTGCTATTGACGGAAATCAAACGTTGTAGGATGAGGTCCGGCCCCTATGACGAGTGAATTCGCGACCTTGGAGTGTCCTTCGCCCTTGCCTTATGAAGGACGAGTTGACAGTTTCAGCTATTTTTTCTAAATCTCCAATTTCTTCATTCTGTGTGGGTTAAGCGATGGCTGCATTGAAAGGTGTGGTTAGTGCGGTACGTACCCAGAAGGGCAGGAGAGGCCAACAGAAAGATACAAGACAAAGTTTTTAAGTCTAAGAAACCCACCGCTCGGGTACTAGGATTCTTCGGCATTCCATAGGTAGGCAGGTTTTTATTTGACTTCCTAATTAGCTGGCCTTGACGACCAAGCGAGTCAAGAGTTCACGTTGAGGTCTTTTGACCTTAAAATTGTACCGCCTTGCGACAAAACGCAAAAATTCTCTATAGCGACCCAGCAGCAGCTAGATGATCCCCCCTGGGCTAGATCTGGAACAACCCCTGTTGCTTGACTCAGATGGTGAAAGCGAACTGCATGAAGGGCAATTTGACTAACTGACGAGTTCTATAAATAGGCTATTTAACATTGTGTCAAAAGACGGTAAACACTGACAATTTCGGTGCCACAGCCAGCGACAACGGACCCTATTTTGCCATCGTCAAAAACACTAGGTCCTGAAATTTTGTAATTTCTCTACTCAATCAGTTGAATTTTTACTTGTGGAACCCTTTTTGAGATAATTATGGGTTCTGATTGATTCATGTGAACTACAGATATTGGACGCTGTAACGGGAGTTACAAGCACAGGAAGTGGGATGCCTTAAACCATATCGATAACGCCGGCGTCAAAACGTTCGCGTGTTTGATTGTTCTTAATCTCAACGATTCTGTGAACGGCAAAGATCCTTGTCGTCTCTTACTGATTGTTAGTGGACCGGAAATAACTTGGGATTAGAACTTGCAGCTTATTACTGCTATACATGGACGATCGTAAGCCACCAAGCATGTAACCTTGCATGCACAATAATAGCCTTGCTATTAGAACAAAGATTCTTTGTGCTCACTGGTATAAAGCCTGCACGCATTATGTCATCATGCTGTAAGTAAGATAGTCCGTAACTTCCGAAGACTTCAGAATCCCGAAGTGAGAATGACAGAAAGGGAACGAGCAACCGAAGTTTATTTTGAACAACTCTTTCATACACGTGAACCCCTTTTCCAAAACCCGAAGTGGTTCTCACTTCAACATCGAAGTTTACCCGAGCAATTTTACATCCTGTTACATGTGCTCCTTGGATCCTTCTTCGATTCTTGTCGATCGGGATTTCGCTGTGACGGTAAGTTAACAATGTTTTCTCCTCAGTTGGTTTTCACTTCTGATCAGGCACATTTTTTGCCTGTGTAGCCACGATGAAGTGTTTAGGTTTCTTCCAGACGTACGGTCTTGTAATCTTGAAGGTTTACTGATTGGCAAACCCAAACATGTGTTAGTTAGTCTTTAGAGTTAGGGTAAGGAATATGACTGGTTTTGCTGATCAAGAAAATCCCTCACTGCAGAAGAGCACGAGATAAACATATCACCAAAATAAAGCAATTCTTCTGGTATCAGTCTTAACGTGTTGAGCTACACTGATATTAGTAACAACAAACACTGAACTCATCATAATTGAAATATAGTTGAATGGGTCTTAACGAGCTCTTAATTTGCTTTTCCCTTCTCCATTCCTGTTTACATTTTCTCATCTTTCTTTATATCCTCGCGATCGGAGACCCAGGCGCGGTCTTCGAGGATGATGTCTGTATTGCTTGTAGGTTCTCGTCTTACTTTATGTAGCAAGTTTTTACTAGCAACAATGTACAAATTCTTAATGGAGCAAATAAATATATCAAATATATCAAATATATCAAACAGATCAGTGCAAAAAGGAAGGCAGACAATAATGCAATAAGACGATTAATAGAGTCAAGTGTTAAAATCCCACACGCGGGCTCTGTGATCAAAGGACACACTTATGATTCGGGTAGAATCTACATGAATGCTGTTGACGTTATCTCTGTGTCCTCTTAAGGTCTGAATGCACGACGCCCTGTGAAAGGAATAAAGTCATTAATCACACGGTCACACAAATTAAAATACAGACAGGTAAACAGTTGATCGACTCGTTCGATCGGTCGGTCGGTCGTTCGGTCGGTCGGTCGGTCGATCGTTCGTTCGGTGGGTGGGTGGGTCTATCGTTCAGTCAGTGAGTCAATCAATCAACAAAGCAAGTGACTTACTTTTCTATGTCCCAGTATTTTATCAGCCCATCTTTGCCTGCACTCACTATTAAGCCAGCTTCTTTCTTCCCGTTTACCATCATAAACTTCAGTTTAACAGATTCAACCCTAATAAAAAACAAGCGCAACATGCTACTCGTAAAATGGGTATAAAAAACCTCCTTCATCGTAGAATTTACTGCGTTAAAAAAACGTCTGCGTCACCGGTCATGACGTCCTCGTAGCCGTCGTTGTCGTCGTTTCGTAAACTCCCTAATATCGTTAAAAGGTGTCGTTGACGCTCATTCCGTAACCGGCCATTTATTTTGATAATTAAAACAGGGTCGTTTGTCACTTGTCAACAAAATCGAAAAATCTCCAATGGTGCAGCTCATTCCACCGGAGTTTTCGAAAAACTTGGAATCCTCAGACTTCTTCTTCTTTGTCTCTTACACTGAACCGAAATGAACGGGAACCCCCGCATCATTTGTCAAATCCCACTCGAACCGGCTCACCTCGGCCCCTTTACACGCTGTTTCAGCCAATATTTTTTTGATTTTCCCATCCGGCCGTGAGAGCCGCGAGAGAACGTGAAAGGAAATCCTGTCCCATTACAAGTATTCCATCCCAGCCGGATTTTCCGTGCAAATCAGTGGTAAAAACTCAAATTAAAGGCTCAGGAAGAACAAGCAGAGCTTCTATTTTTAGCACACAAAATGGTCCTAGATAATCATCGATTTGTACCTGTTTTTGTGCCCACTAAACTCCTGAACACAGTCCCCTGTTTCCAGATTCCACAGCGACACAATCGTCCCTGATCCTACTGCCAGATGACCTTGATCAAAACTTACAGTAGTCACGGTACAATCGGTTGACTGTCCGACGTGGAAGGACGAAAGACACACCCCTGAAGAAACATTCCATACTCTCACAGTCTGAAAAATACAAAAGAAAAGATGACTTAATTACGTTGCCAGGGAGCCGGAAAGAATGCCTCGTATGTCTTCGAAAACACAATGTTGGAATTGCCGGGGGACTTTCGCGGAGGTAGGTAACGAGGCAGGAATTTAAAGGCAAAGGAGAAGTAAGATACAAATAGTGTCGTAAAACTAAAAATCCAATCACAACAGACACATAATGAAGTAAAACCAATCAAAACTGGCGGCGAAGTTAGTCGCGGGAAACGCATGCGAACAAGTTAAATTTCATTTCAGTTTGTCTTCTGATTGGTTGAGAAAGTGGCGCGAGTTGGGCCAATAACAAAGTGCACCAAAGTTAGGTCAAAGCAATCGTGACAGTCAAATGAAAACGGGTCTATTCCTTTTCCATTCCCTTCTCTTCTCACCCTGTCTCCAGATCCAGTGAAGGCTCTTTCGCACGCTTCATCCAAATCAACGCAAAACACACAACCATTGTGACCCAAAAGCGAGAATAGAAGTTTGCACTGGCGAATGTTCCATATTTTAGCCTGAATAGTGAAGGTGAGAAAAAGGTCATTTACAACTCAAACATCAGTGAATCTGCTCATTGCCAATTTAAGACTTTTATTGTCTTGTAACTTGGACAAAAAGCGTTTGGTGGCTTTAAGCGGGGTTTGACTGCAGGAAAGAACTTCATCACTGGGAAAGTTACATTTGACGGAAAAGAAGGAGACTGGGATGAACTGATGAAGGATCAGACAATCTGGGACGAGGAAAACACTATCGCCTCGTCCCAGATCGTATGATCCTTCATCAGCTCTTCCTCCTCTTTCTTTTTAACAAATGTAACTTTCCCAGTGAAGTACGTAGTTACTAATGCAGGCTGTCTGATACTATGCCCAAGTGTGGATTGTATGCGGCAAAATCAACGGTCTGCTTTTATTCAGAGGAAACAAAACAGCAACACTTGAACTGACCGTTTTGTCGCTTGATCCACTAACAAGGATATCTCCTTTTCGTTCAATCGCCCACACAGGACCTTCGTGCCCCATCAGTATTCTGTCGGAAAAATTGTTAATTTCAGAGCTCCAATTAAGGGCACTACAAATCAACTCAACTCGACTCAAACGAACCCAAATGTTAAAAACAGTCTCTTGAGGACAGTCTGTTGAGCTGTTTCACGCCATTGTATATAACACAAAAGGCATAAACAAAAAGGCGGATTTAGCGTGGATTTAACTGTACTGGGAAAAAGTGATTAAAAATCAATCGGTTTTGTGAATACAGTTCAAACAGAAATCCAACCAGGAAGTGTAAAGTCCGATACGTCCGGAAGCTACTCAGAAATTCCGGCACGTATCAGGTGTTATTTTGCATGCCAACGAATCTTCACCCAATAAGGGCGCTTGTACTTCCCAACAAATATCACATTACGTACTGCCGATATCTAGAGAAAGTGAAAAGGTCGCCAAAAAAAAACTCACCTTACACAGGATTTTGTCCGGAGACTCCAAAGCTTAATAATAATTAAAAACAAAAAGGACGGTCTAGAGTTAGTTGTATTCTAGTCTGAGGTATCCCTATCTACCTTGAGAAGCACTTACGGTTCAAGAGATAACAAGAGAAGTACTCGATCCAATCAACAGCCAAGCAAGAAAACTCATGGCATTCCGGAGGAATAACACTTATCGCCTATCATCTTTGGATGCTGTTGACAGTGTTTTAAACTGGGTATCTCACTTTAACAGTTCAGTTGAGGCGGGTCTCACTGACAACCCGTCCTCCTTAGACTACACCCAGGTCACTTTCCCTTTCGCTAGAATCACTTTCGTTTCTTCTCGGTGCTTTGTACAAGCAGCTTTCAGTTGAAAAAATGTTCTTGATCATGTAATTGGAATCCCTGAAGCAATTCCCCTTTGATGCACTCCTGAATGTTAAGGAAGACGGAAGATGGAAGAAGCAGGCAATCACCTGCCATATTTCCATGAAACCTCAAAGTACTCACCCTTATTGTTTTGTCGTATGATCCACTTATTGCAATAGACCTGGACAGAAAGCGCACACTCCAAATTCCGCGCTGTAACAAACAAAACAAATACGTTATGTCGGGTGATGGTTGCATGAGCTAACGAATGAGTCAATGAAAAAGGGTTTTCAAGTTTTAAATTTTGGAAAAGGAAAATTTACACAAGCATTGTAGGAGGTATAACTGAGTGATTGGTATTTTTGGTCTAGAATTAAGAGCATATCGAAATGATACGGAGCGAACTAAAAGGAATCAATAGGAAAAAATTTCATACTGTGTGTCCGGTGAAGGTTTGGATCAAAGCCCCGGTATTTGCATCCCAAACTCTGCAGAAAAAAAAATTAAAATGAAAGTAACACTTACATAGGAATTTGCGTACATGTAAGCCCTGGTCCTGGAAGTGCGGCACGCATTAAAACAACAACAACAACAAACACAAAAACAAAACAATAACGACAACACAAAACTCGCGACGCGCGAGGATTTCGTGCACGCGCCAATGCTTCCCTTTCTTAGGGGAGAAGACTTTTCACAGGCAAGTCTGTACCGAGGCGAAGAATCCTCTAAATATGTAATGGAGACGGATAGTTTAACTATCAAAGTACATACCACAAGATACTGAACAGGGTTGAACCCATACGCTTACTTTATTGTTCTGTCCAAGCTTCCTGTAGCGATGTAGTTTTTGTATGCACAAACACAAAGCACGCTGCAGAGAAAAAAAATACAACGTTCACTTACCATACAAGAAGTTTATTTTCTTGCAAGAGCAGTTGCTAAAGCGAACTCTTGTCTAATCATCAGTATTTGATGACAAAGTCCAGTTACTAACTGTTCCTTTTACTTTAGTATTCTAGTCTCATTGCTTTTCTATCACTCAACGACTGAGTACAAACGTTCTATTTTTTTACTAGTTTATTGCGTGCGACAGAATAAGCTGCACTTACTTTCGTTTGTGGCCGACCATATCAATCACTTTGCAGCGACCGTTCGCCCAATTGCGCTTCAAGTTCACATTTTCTCTGAATACTTCCTTCCAAACCGCTGGTACGCTAAGCGGTACACCTGTAACCACCATTAACAACATCAACTGTCGCTCTCACCATTTGCAAGGCGGCTTAAATTACACCATGACTGTTTCCGCGTTCCGAGTTCACTTACCAACATATGTTTCTTGACATTTAGACTGCCACAGCTCATCTCTGGACGCGAGGCGACGCCATGTTTTACTCACCTGAAAGAAAACTCGGTTCAGTATTAACTACTGTAATTGAACCTTAATGAAGCACGATCGTCCGGGTGAGTGTAGTCCTGAGAAGGACTGTCATTGATGGTAGTGACTGACGTTTCGACAACCTGAGCGGAAGTCATCTTCAGAGACGAGTGATATGAGTCGTGTCAGTGAATCTTATATAGGAACTCTGGTGTTAACTGATCAGCCGGATAAGAGTAGAGTATTTCATTAAGTTTTGATTTGACTCCTGGGTTCAAACAATTTACTGTTCTATTGTAATTGACTTGCTCAAGTATGTGACTAGAACTTGCGGCGAGCTCTAAGAGAAATAAAGAAATATACATAGTCTTCGCAGTCCCATCCACATAGGAAATGAAAAGCCCTTTCACCCAAACTGGCCGACGTTTTGTACTGGAAAAAAGTACAAAGAACGGCCTCGCTCTAATCGCATCATACGTACGGCAATCCTGGCAGCGAATTGCTTTCAGTTCGTACCTGGCAAACAAGAAGAAGTTCCGTGGGAACGAGAAAAGAAAGAATATGGAGAGCTAACGGCTCTGGCAGAAGTGCAATGAAATCTCGATACTGTTTGACCTGAAACGGAAACGAATACATGCAAGAAGGTGAAAATTATAATCGCTCACCAATAACCACAAAACTGTACAACGGTGACTGTAAAACGGTAACTTACAGCCAAAAGTCCAGAAAGAAAATACAGCTCGCTGGGTTCGAGAACTCTCAAGAATATTTGAAGAAATTCGTTTTTCTGCCAACCTGCAATAGAGTGGAAGTGAGATTATTGCAACTGTCATTTTGTTTTTCATGGGGTGAGTTTCTTAACAAAACTGTGGCTCTGCGTTGTTAGAGAGTCAGAGTAAGGGTATCACCTACTTGACAATCACTTTCACGGAAACCTGGCGATCAACGAGTTTTTCTTAATTTATCAGTTTGTCTGTCACTTTTCCGCTTTCTTAATTTTAATTCGTTTATCTGGAAAGCCACTTTTACTCAGCTTTCGAACCGTACCGTGCAAAATACTCTCTCAAACGTGCAAGCTGACAACATTCCTGTACAATGCAGTCACTTGCATTTACAGACAAGCAAAGATTAGTCAAAGAACAAGGAGTGCTCTAGGACATATCGCTGCTGGGCGTTTTTTGGGTGATTAATTTTGTCGGATTTTACTCAGTTGCAGGTACATGTACGCAGTAGTGAAGTGAACTCAACTGTCTTCAGCCAAACCATGGACTCGCGTGCACAACGATACGACTGGCTATTATTGACGTATAAATTTATCTCACCACTCCAAAGCTGTTCAAACCATTCAACAAGGCACTGAGCATTCTCAGGCAATGAAGCCGGAGACGCAGCAGTGCCATGACACCGTTCAGTCTTTGTGCGCGGCTGCCAAGAAAATTAATTTATTTATTTATTAATAACTAAACAAACAAATGAAGGAAATAACAACTAAATCAATAGATAAATAAAGAAAGAAATAAATAAATCATGCATCATGAAAGAGATTTCACAGAAGAGCCGCCGCCTATAGACTACTAGTACATGTAGCAGTCAGAAGTCCATAACCGGAAACGGACAACTGCCATACTTGGGTTACGTCGCGGCATTTTAGAGGCCGAGCTACTTTTAGACGTTTTTCCCGCGAAAAGTTCAGTTCCAGTCCGCACGCGTGCAAACAGTTAATTATGCAAGGCTTATGATTGGCTAGCAGGGCTTCTGTGTGAGACCAAAGCTCCTGTGGGACTGAATTCGCGGGAAAATCAATCTAAAAATAGCTCGGTCTGTGGAAACGCCGTGACACAGCGATATCGAAGTTGTACGCTCGGGTTATGGGCTCCTGTAGCAGTCCCATACCTTTCCCAGGGATAATAAAGATGTCGCTTTCCTTGAGGGTCTCAGTGGAGTTACTCAAAAAACTTTAGGTTAAATTTCAGTTTTTACAATAGTAGACATAATAATGTCATTATCTATTGCTGTACAATATTGTACTTCATAATACATTTGTTGTCTGAAGTATTCTTATTCCAAATTTCTCTAATATTTAATGAACGGTTTGCGAGAAATTGGGAAAAACCGGCAATAGCCGTCAGTCTCGAATGTTTGAAGCAATGCGCATGCACAGAATTTCGTACGCATGATCACGCATGATCTTTGATGGTTTGATTTACGTACTGGAAACGAATTTACACCGCATTTACCGAACCATTGCGAGCAAGAGAAATTAGGAGTTTTTGCTGTCGCCGCCATATTTGTATTGGTTCTCATAATCCGCGCCGGCCTTTCGAAAACACCGCTGACCGCGAAAAAAGTGCGTTCAGGCACCTTAATCAAGAACTAAACGATTAACCTAATTAAATAAGGTCAAGTTATGCTGGTTGATGATAATCTTGACCACAGAGGGCCCATACAAACTATGTGGCCGTTGATCTCAATTTGTGATTTAAAGGTGGTCACTACGTCTCCTAAGTGGTCCGTACATCTGCAAGAATACCAGCGAATTCACGCGTGCGCAGACGTCAATCCAAAAGCAAAACAAACATAAATCGGGACTGGTAGCGGTACCACTGGACGCGTTGCCTGAGCGGTGTACCATCACGAGTCTCCCCGAGATCGCTTATACCAACCCCCAGTTCCTCGCTGCTTTCAGATACCTGTCCACGGCAGCCTGTCTGCCCCCGAAAAGGCAGTGAGGGAGAGAAATGTCGGCCCCTAGACCATATATGACAGATCCCTTTCGTACTCACAGCTCAGTTCCGGTTAACTTAACAAGGGATTTCGAGCGATATAAATTTGAGATTGTACTAATTTTCTCTTTCATGTGGTACGCATTGGAGTAGACTAAAGTGCGGTGTCAGCAGACGGTTTGAAAAATTAGCGCGTGCGTATTTGCCAAAAAACTGCTACCGATGCGATCGCTGTATTTCTCCACTTTACTTGAGGTCTAGCGTTTCGAGTTTCGCACGGATTTAAAATATAATGCTATGAGAAGAAACATCCGACTTTCAGCTTGGCTGATACGCCGTTTGGAATCTGTGCGATGGGAATTTGTGAAAATTGTCTCGGCGCTGGACCGGTCTGAAATCAAGCTTTCCACCCTTGTCTTTCTTTTATACGCTCAGGTAAAACCTCTCAAATCGCAAAACCTCTCAAAACCTCTCAAATCGCTGCAATTCGTCGTTTTAAAGACAAGGACGACAATAAACATCACTTCAGCTAAAAATATGTTTAGTTTGATATAATATGTGATTGTAATAATGGATTTTAGCGATATTATATGAAAGATATAGAGATCACCAGCCACATAGTTTGTATGGATTCCCTGTGGTGCAAGTCCTTTAACTTGGCAAAACCGGTTGTCGCGTCGAGTGTTGTAAAGGCGGTCATTAGTACATATCGAAGAGGGGAGGAAAAACCGATCGAGAGATGTAAAGCACGTATTTCAGTCACTGAAGACAGTACAAAACAAGGTATCGACAATTTTAAAAGACACCTTGCTGACTTTCTCGGACTTGAAGAGCAAGCCAGCAAACTTGGCCTCGGGTCATTTGACCTAAAATTTTACCGACTGTGGAAGGCAAACGGCAAAGCAGAAAACTACAGCATTCTAACACAGCAGCAGCTTGACAAAGCAGGCACTCTTCCACCAGCTATGTGCGAGAAGGCAAAGACTGGAACATGGAGCGAGGTTTCTTTTCCAGATAGCTGCGTGAAGAGTTCAGCCCCTTCAGTTTCTAATGAATCAGAACTCCTATCCACGTCCTTTGACTGTGCGGCTGTCACATTTGTCAGTGACGAGAAAATTCCTCAAGTCCTCATATAAGTACAGCGCTTGGTGGAGCGGGTGATTAATACGTCCAGCGGTAACGAAGATGATGTAATTACGCTAATCAGACACAGTAGAAGACCAAAAACCTCATTTTCAATGCACAAATAATAAGACTAGTTGGATTATTCAAATATGGGCAATTTTATATCGTTTTAATAAAAATTAGCCAAATTTGCCCTTTAATTTTGTGTTATAAACGTTAATCCGAAAAATTAACCGTCGACCGTCAAAGGGACCCCCCCCCCCAACTCCGCCTCCATTGAGATCCTCTTCCTTGGGGGCGCGCGAGTATTTCCTCTGTAGTTTACGATCTCTTGCAAAAAAGCAGGGATTCGTCGTCGTATGGAAAACCTCAGTACAAATTATTGCCTGTAGAGAAACTCAAGTATTGAAAAGAATAAAGAAGACGACTTGAATGCAGAGAACAGACTTACATGCTTGCGATGACCACACGATTTAGTGAATGACACATTGGGGCAAGACTTCGACTTGTACAGTCTTTGCCTTAGTATGAAGATACAAAGCATTTTAGTTAAGGTTTATAGCAGGGGCTTTAGTTGGGTCAGAAAGAACGGACTATCGACTGAACGAAAGAAAACCTCCAGGAGGGCAAAACCTACCCATGCAAAAATAAGGTTTCATTATATGATATGGTATAATTGCATTTTTCCGCGCTAGCGGATAGTGGAACGTATGATTCTGATGATTGGTTGATCTGACCATTAATGTGACTATTTTATAAGTTAAAATAAGGTAGTTTGGAGAAAATAACCTTACAATACCTAATTACGTTTCAGATCCAGTAGCGTAATCCTATTCACTTACCAAGTGGTCACATCCTCTTCTTTCTTTCCATCATTCGGGCACTTCCTGAGCACGTCTTTCTTGTATTCATTCTGCATGTGGCGCCGCACAGCATGCTTAGAAGACGTTTTGATCGCCCCACGGGGTGGCGCTGAACGGCTCGCGGCAAATCTCCACAGAGTTCTGTTTTGAGTTCCCACAGTTGAAATTCCCGGCAACTTGACTCCATAGTAAGTCATTTTCGATTTCCAGCAACCTCTGGAGTCTGCCCTTTCAGGCGATCTGTTTAACAAAATATACATGAAAATACATCCAAAAATGTTTGATCCAGTGAAAAACGCACCTTTACAAATGCTCGAATCTTGCGCTATACCCTATCAGGAAGCAAATGTCTTTGTCTACTCTGGAGAAATGATTGGGCGTTTTCCTATGTTCAGTGCTTAAAACAGTAATGAAGTCTCCATCGCCATCCTCTCTGACCGGGAATTTATTTGTTTTAGTATACCTTCGCTTTTTTTGCCGAAGAAATAATAAATTTTCACTGAAACGTTAAGCAGCTTGCCTCGGTGGGTTCAATTCCCCAAGCATGACTAGTATTAAGTTCACATCGTTTTGCTTTTATTTAGTTCTTTATATTCACTTGCTAACTTAAATCTGGGTACAGTGTACATACGGTGTTCTTTTTGTGGTTTGTCGTGTAGGCGACACACAGCATGGAGATTTGACGACTGGTAAAACAGCTTCAGAAGTCCACACCTTCACCTCCTCCTATACACGAAAAGTTGAGTTGTTAACAATGGGCAAAATTGTTCAGTTGAGCTGGTTGTTGTTACAGCGGTTTTCCTGAAACAAGAGCGGACTAAACACTATTATTTATGAACGTCCCTATTTAAGCAATGCAGGATACTAGAGTGCAACATATATGAGGTGTTTTTTTGGAACAGCTGACGAAAAGGCGAAAACCGTCCACAACAGTTTCAACATAGGATAATTATTTGCTGCGTTTTTTTAAGGTAAACTAAGTTCAAAAGGTACTAGTTTAATGGGCATTTTGATAAGCTGTTACTACGACTTCACTCAGATCTTTTGCCATTTTCTGATTTTGTTTTGGTTTCAGAAAATATTTCACCGAACATTTTGCCCCATAACATCGTACCATAGGGAGCCCAAGCTGCGATAGTATATAATAATTGTTAATTAAAAGGATTTGTATGGAAATATCAACACATGTATTGAACAACTGAAAAAAATTATGTAGAAGGAAACCTCCATAATGATGCATGGCACCCGTAGTTTCTATGGAATCTATATATGAGCATTTAAATCAGCTAATGAATTAAAGTATAGGGCAGAATGACAAAACACACCAAAAAGCAATAATATTACACCCCCATAACATTCCACAACACCATAGAGGTAAAGCATCCTTTAATGACAAGTGTTTATCTTTTACGTCATTTTTTCACTTTTCGATTATTTCAGTCCATACAATCCTTTCTACAATCTTGATCAGCTTGCATCCCATATGTTCAGACCAACTAAAATTATTATGCATGGTCAAATCAGGTTTAATACAATTATTGGACAATCAGTGCTCGAAAAATGAAAAAAAGGAATTTGAAAAAAAAAAAAGATTCATATAACCTCTAAAATCTAAAAGGACTTCTTTCCTTTGGTTGTTAAACCTCTTTTTCTATTGGGGGTCAGGGGGGGGGGGGAGCTTCATTGCAAAGTGTAGAGAGTATTTAATGTATGTTGTAATTTATTACATGTATATCCAGGGCTCATTCATGTAACAATTTTCTTTATCACACAGAAAAGAGCATTTTGATAGATTCATAGACTTCCTGCAAAACTGCATCTAAGGCACTCAAGTATTAGTAAGGATAATTATTACTGACAATAATTTCCTATACCATTGTTACTGTAAAAACACAAACTATGACATTAATGTATAACAATGGAAAGAAATTATAGGGGCAGCTTAAAGGTATGAATTTAACATTCTCATGGTAAAAAGCAAGAATTTACCACTTGAAAACAAAATTCATATCCTTATCCTGCTGTGTAATGTCCTCTATGCAATTATTGCATTTCACCTCACCTCATCATGCAGGATGGCACTCTGTACTCTGTGCAACTTCCATGCCTGACAATGGACATTACGGAAAGTTAGGATGATTAATACTGACAAGCTAATCTTATTAAGGTGTTAAGGATTTAGATCTTTATAAGATCTTAAGTAAGATCTTAGGTAAGATCTTGTTAAGAAGTTAACAAGATCTTAGTTAAACAGATTCCTGTAAGAATCTTAGAAAACCTTAATAAGATCTTGTAAGATCTTAAGAAACTGAACACTGAAAAGGTCATAATAAGATTTTGTTAAGAAATGTAATAAGACCTTATTAAGATCTGAAATCCTGACAAGATCTCAATAAGATCTTAACAGGATCTTAATCTTAATTGTATCTTACAAATTTCTTACAAGATCTTAATGAGATTTCCACCTGGGGCTCCTCTCTCCAATAAGCCATCCTAGACCTCCTCTCTAGTCTTCCCAATCCCCCCTCCCCCCAACTCATACACCCCGGGAAGGCTAAAATTAAGAGCCATGTGGGAGCTCTTGCAACGTCTCACATCATTGGTTCGTTACCCTTCCAGACAACAATAACACTAACAACAGAAATAATCCATCAAAATAACCCTAATAATAATAATAATAATAATAATAATAGCTGCTGCTACACTGGAGGGCCAATAGAATTACAAGATTATGAGAGTTGCTACACTGCTGTACATGTAAATTGATAGTCAGAGTTTTACAGTCAACATCCTCTATCACCACAATTAACACAAAAAAAAATAATAGAAAACTGTATCTTAACTTACTCGATATCGAGGCTTCCCAAGTTTCTTGTGAACTTCGCTGCAAAGTGGAGTAGACACAGGACTGAATGAGCTTCTTGGAAATGCATTTAGTGAGCTGTACATGAAGTCTCTGTGCAATGTTGGCTCAACCACCTATGAATAAACAACATTATTTTCTTCAAACACTCACAATTTACAATACCAAAAGTAACTTGACCGTAATTTAATCATACGGTAAATAATCGGGTTAGGATAAAATTGTTAGATTTCTGCAAAACCTACTTAGCAAGTAGACATTTAAAGTGTTCAGTCAAGCCAGCTGAGTTACTGAGATAAGTTGAAAAAACAATACTAAAGATATTTTACAGAAATACTGCAGTTACATGTAGCAAAGAAGCACTTAATTTAGGGATGGTTCTTCCATTGCTGTTTTCATTTCATTTTAAGGTAATCTAGCTTTCAATGACATGGTCAGACAAAATACTGGGCTTTTCAATGAACCAGTGCTTGTCTATGGCAAGGAAGAAATGAAGAAATATTATTAAAACTTGCCGTCCAAAGAAAGGTGATTTGTTCCTGGTCACATCTTGGAAGAAGCAGCTCGATCAAATCACACCTCTGGAGCCAAAATAAAAGCCTCAGTGTAAGATTATTTGAAATTATTTTTTTCTCAGTGTGTGAGTGGGCAGAATTCAACAAATCCTGCAATCTGATTGGTTCCGGGAGCGGGTGGAATTTTCTCATCTGGCTCGCTCATGGCAGGCGGAATCATTTGCATGCTTACAGCCCCAAAATGTTCAGGTCTTTCGCACGCCTTTCATTGTGATTTAGAGTTTTTTGTCACTTTTTCAGTCATAAGAATAGCCATTGTTGTAAGAAATGCTGCCATTACAGCCATATGATTTTTTGGCCAATAAAGTTTTTGAAGTGGATTACAGTTTGGAACTGAGCTGACAACAACAGTGATGGTCCCTTAATTGTCTGCATTAGTGTCATGGTAACAAAAGCAGGTTTGCCAGCTCATTATGAAAAGGCTGAAAAATTGTGTACCTGTTCACAGATGCAAGGATATTTGTGTCAGTGTATCTTATTGTTCTTAATAATCTTGGCACACTTAATTGGACACTTAAATTGACAGGGTTGAATAGAATTTTCGCAAAATTCTTACAGCAAGACCTTTTCACGGTTAATGACGCCATATTGCTTGGCGGGGTAAACACGGCTAAAATTACAGTGAATGTATGGGATTTTGGCCGACTTTGAACCGCTGGGACGCCACTATGAAAAGGCCGCTATTTTTATTAATATTATTGATATCATCCATCCAACAGAATATTAGGCCAGTAAAGGAAGAATGAAGTCCGTAAATTGGAATTATAAACCTTCTCATGTCGCTTCTAATTTCGCGGCAATTTGTCTTGAAATCTTCAAAATACGTTTACGGTCCTTGTAGCCTGAATCTGTTCTTTATACTTCATGAAAATAATGTCAGTAGAAATGCCTTTTAAAATACTTTTTCGCTGTTAAAATACCGCTTCCGTAGCGGAGTTGCAGAGGTTCAAAGTCGAGCAAAATCCCACACATTCACTGTAATTTTAGCCGTGTTTGCCACCAACCAATAATGGCGTCATTATCCGTGAAAAGGTCTATTACACCCTGGAATAGGCCCGAATAATATATTAACATCAGATTTATTAAACAAACTCTCTACTGTTCACTTAGTTGGAGTTCCCACTGTGCGCATGAACAAGAAGGAGGCAAAAATGTACATATTCTTACAATGAACGGTGAGAGTTTTCACCCCGCCGGTTTCCCGCATAGGAACAGGCCTAGAACGTCATTCTGCAACGCAGCTAGCGCTGTTTTCAAAATCGACGAGGCAAAACATCAAGAGAATTACACAAATGAGAAAAGCCGCTTAACCATGTAAAGGCAAACGGAGAAGTCAATTTAAGTATAACTGATTGTAAACAAGTACTCGTATGCTGTATGCTATTGCATTAAAAATGCATGAATCGTTGACCAGCTCTCTGAGAATTTAAGTTAATGAAATCCTGCGATTGAAGTCATCTACCTGAATTAAAATTGACTCGTCTTACCACTTGATCGCTCCATTTTTCCATCCATTGGCAGAGATAATCTAATTGCTGTTCATACTCTATCGTGCTTAACGGTCTGTGCTTGGCAAAACCGTTCAACATGATCAGTGATTCCATGAAGTTCGCGTTGTCGGCTCGTCGATCTCCAGTTCCATTTCGCGGCTTCAGAGCCTAAACTCTTTACACGAACCTCGTTCCTTGGCGAATGCGCCTATTATCCAAGTTATACTGCTTCAGGGATATAATGATGGACGCTAAACTTGACAAGATACAATTGTATGCCTTCGACTGTCAAAAGTTCTTCGTTAGCAACAGCATTTAAAATTTGTTGCCATTCTGGAAAATTAATTATGCTAATGTATGCGATGGCTTTTTCAAGTGTTTCACTTCCGGTGGAAGTCAGCTGTTTTTCTCCCGTTGGCTGATCGTGATCGACGACTGGAATGGGAATTAGAAAGTGTAGTCGGCTAACTGAATATTACGCCGCACAGCTATTCAGTAATTCTGAAACCATTTTACTCGGCAAACTCCCGCCGGATTACTATAACTGCTCAGAAATATTGTTTTAAGTTTCTGCCAGATATTGCCTTGTCTATTATTTCACTTCCCTAATCAGTAGAAGCCGTTCGCGTCTATATTTTCCTCCAGTAAACATCCCCTGAAAAACAGACAAGTTCCGGTAACACAAGCATCGATGATTATCCTTTGACAAAATCGGTGTAAATGCTTTATGACTGCAATACAGTTTTTGCAGATGCTGTTTTATTTTCAATAACAAGCCACTCATACATTACAGCATATGTGATGAACTGGAAAACTTCATAATGTACAGCTGGGCAACCATATTTACGGATCATGCATTATATTGTCTGTAAACACGAGTCTGCAGGTAAACATACAATCAATCAATCAATCAATCAATCAATCTTTATTTAAACACGGTAAAATCCATCAGGAATTTAAAAATTAAAAATAACCTAACTATCCTAAACAAAATTCAAAACCTGACTACAACTAATCTAACTAAAACCTGTTTTTCATGAATGCCGTGTATAACATTAAAAATGAACATTAACTAATCTTTTAAATTGACTAAGAGATTCGGCTTCTCTCACATGACAGGGTAGGCTGTTCCAGAGAACTGCTCCGCTATAAGTAAAGCTGTTTTTCATGAAATTAGTTCGCGGAAAAGGGACAAATAGTTTGTTAACAGAGTCCCTCAGGGAGTAACGCGTTTCATTTCGTTTAACAAACTTAGATGATAAATATTCAGGAACAAGGCCATTTAAAGACTTGTATACCATTATGGATTTCTGTATTTGAAATTGAGTGCTCAAGTCTTTCCAATCGAGTTGTCTAATCAAACGGTTAGCATCAGCATCATAGCTAGAGAAGGTTAAAACGCGAGCGGCACGGTTCTGAAGCTTCTGTAGCCTGTCAAATAATGTTTTACCACAATTACCCCAGACAAGATTGCAATAATCGAAATGAGATTGAATTAGTGAGTTGTATATATAGTGAAGGGTAGGTGGAGGGACAAAAGGTCTAATTCTTTTTATTGCTCCAATTCCGGAAGCGACCTTTTTAGATAATTTATCAATGTGTGTTTGCCACCGTAGATTTTCATCAATAAATATTCCAAGCGATTTGACAAAGGAAACGTGTTCTATCGGAACATTATTAATCGAGAGCTCAAGTGGTTTCGACAAAGTACTCAATTTTTGTCTGGAGCCAATTAGCATGAATTCAGTTTTAGAAGTGTTCAGAGTAAGTTTATTGAAAATAAGCCATTTGTTTAGGTTATCTAAATCATGACTCAGAGTTAACTGTATTGAATTCACATCAACGCCAGCATAAGTAATGTGGGTGTCATCGGCATACATTCTAGGCTGGCAGGAAGTAAGGCAGTTTGGCAAGTCATTAATATAAATAAGAAATAAAAGGGGGCCAAGGATTGTTCCTTGCGGTACCCCACATTTAAGAGAGCAGATTCTAGAAAGAGAACCGTTAACAAGACATCGTTGTGTACGATTAGTTAAATACGACCTAAACCAATCAAGAGCTGTACCTTGTATTCCGTAAAGGTTCATTTTAGCTAGAAGGATATCGTGGTCAACGGTATCGAAAGCCTTTTTTAAATCGAGGAAAACCACAGCATTAACATTGCCACGATCAATATTAAAGGCCCAATTATCCGTAGCTTCTAGAAGGGCAGTTGCAGTTGAGTGTAACGAGCGAAAACCCGATTGATGATTAGAAATGATATCTTCATTGGTCAAAAAGTTATACAACTGATCATAAACAATCCTTTCAAACACTTTAGCTATAACAGAAATGACTGAAATAGGTCGATAATTATTCAGATCAGATGGCTCACCCTCCTTGAACAACGGAGTAACTCTAGCACATTTCCAATCATCAGGAAATATACCAGAGACTAAAGATTTATTAAAAAGATCACATAGTGAAACTGAAATAAGATCAGCACATTCACGTACAATTTTTGCAGAAATATTATCAAGACCAGTTGCTTTAGATCTACATAATTTGTTTAGATGTGAGAAAACAATGCTGCAGTTAGTCAAGGAGAAGCTGAAATTGTTGTTATTTACCTTTATATTATTGATATAACTTGAATTATTTTCAGCAGTTAGAGGTATTTCATTAGCAAGTCTGGGCCCAATTGTTGAAAAATGATCATTAAAAGCATCAGAAAGCTCACTAGAATTAGAGATAATAGTATCATTCAATTTCAGTTCTTTCACCGTTGTATTATTCACACGACGGGATGTAAGCTCATTAAAGGTTTGCCACGTTTTTCGAGGATTACCCTTAGATTGAATAAAAGCATTAGAATAATAAGATGCTTTAGAAATTTTGATGTCATTGTTTATTATATTTCGCAACTTTTTGTACCT
>BLFK01000047.1:152170-157170 GCA_014634185.1 Astreopora myriophthalma | reverse complement strand
ATCAGTTGGAAATTCGCGATAAAGATAAAAGTAAAATGGACTCAATTCAAGGTTATAAATTAAAGAAGCCGAGAAGGGATACCTGGTGAATTAGCTTTAACACAGGCCGTTGGAGTTGATGATCAGTACACAGCTTTTTCGTAGAATCGTATTATGTATAAGCGCATTAATTCTTGCGGACTATTTGTTAACAAGGATCCTTTGGGACCCATTCAGGTTACATACTCTTTTGAGAAACCGGATTATTCCACTAATTTTCTTAATCCTTGACTTGAAAAAGAATAAACAGAATGCACCCTGATATTGTTAACAGGTTGATTTGCGGAACCGAAGCTTCATTTTGACGCAAACTTTGGCCATTCACAGGTGGCCCCCAATTGTGCTCTTCGCCCAATGCTAAACTGAGTCATTGTGGGTGAAAATAATAAAGGTAATCTTCCATTTATTCTCAGTTTAGCTCTAGCAACCCGGCAATTGGGCTCGGTTCCTCTCAGTCTCGACGATATATCAGGTATCCGTCATATCTGCTACTTATATTTGAAAGGCTTTGTCTTTGCTTGATTTAATATTACGAACTGGCGCCAACGGCACCAACGGCAACATACACGGGCAAACTGGGAATCATGGAGATGGAGTTAGGCGCTCTCGGAATATTTAACAAACAGATTTATTCCATGTTGCCGTGCGTCTCTTCATAATAGATCGTAGATGACGTCAAAATGTGGTAAGAACAAAAAAGTGGCACACGAGGCGATAGCCGAGTGTGTCATCACTGATGTCAGTTATATACCCATAGAATTGAGTTTATTATATAATGATAAATCCACTGACACATCATGAACTTTAAATCTCTCATCTCGTGATCTTTCTTTTCAGGGCACGTAAACCAGCCAAGAAATAAGCCGTGGAGGACATTTGTTTCGCCCCGCTCCAACTGATCGTCGTCGTTCAGTATGGCTTCCCGTGAGACAATTACGCTATATTTCTATTTTGGATGCCTGGGATTCGTTTGTTTTGTTATGGTGTGTTGCATCTGTTCTCTTCTTTTTCAATACCCAATGAAAACCATGCTTGGCCTTGAACACTGCTGTGGTGACGAGGAAGACGATTTTGAAAGTTACAACAAACTAGAACGACATTTGGCACAGACAAGAGCAACGGCTGCGCACAAGTCGAGACGAAACCATCCTGATTCTCGTGGAGGTTTTTTGCTTTAAGAAATAAATCATCACTGATTTGAGTGTAACGCAAGGAAAGGATCAGGAATGAAGGCGGTGTTCCACTAGGCGACTCTCGCAACTTATCTCGCATCCTTATTGCAGATCGCTCGTTACAAGAATGTTTGACAGCTGTTACACTAGGTAACGCTTCCTGACACTTGTTCCGCACTCTGACTCACATGAGGTAAAAGAAGAAATTTCACTGGCTTATGCCCTCACTTGAAACGCTCTTGCAGGAAAGATGTTGCTTTGCGTTACGTTCGGATTCGTCAGTGAGAAGCGTTGCGAAAACTAGAAGAAAAATAGATCCGAGAAGTGTTTTTGGCGAGCAGTTTTTCGTGCAACCGGCTTGGTTCGTAATCTGAAATTGCGGGACAAGGTGCGAGAAAAGTGCCTTGTTAAAGAGGCTTCAGTACGAATAACTTTTCCGTTTTTCCTGCACCTGAAAGCGCTTGTTATTCATCTTAGCTCGAGGCCTGGCAAGAGGTTAGTGGGTTGGTAGAAGTCTAGGATCATTTTCACGAAATGAAGTGGAACAGAACTTTATTCGGCTTCGTCATGAGTTGAAATACATAGTTAACGTTTCCCCAAGGTCTTCGCGAACGTGCAAACACGGCGATAACCTAAAAAACTGTTTCTAGCTTGACTAAATTCTAGCTTGACTAAATGTGAAAGCCACAAGTTACAGGCTCTTTATCTTGCGTGCGATAGCCAGTTGACAGACCCCATCGTAACCCGCAAGCGAACGAAAAGAATGAACGAGCCGGCCGAATCTTTGCCTGTCTGCATGCTGATTCATTTATCGAGGCTCACAAAGGCTAACCGACTGCAGATACTCAGGGGTGAATGTAATGATGAATATAGCGACAAAGAAAAAGAAAACGAAAGTGATTAAAGGCTGAAAAATATCTTAGAAGTGTGAAATTTTTTGTGAAAAACGGACGATTCGAGCTTAGCTCTTCTTCATTATTTGGAATAATGATGGAAGAAAAAGAAAACAAAACAAAATTTCACATAGCTAGCTATTAGCTGCGCTAATCCTGGTTGGATTATTGAAGCACAGTTGCGAACTTGCGAGGCGTTGTCCGGTTGGGCAATGAATTATATCTTATGTCAAGTACGGTGTCTTTGAGGATTTCCTCATTCGTACTTGTACGAAATTGTTTGCATGGTCAGAGAAGCTATCAATGTTAACCGGCGACGCTCGTGTCACCCATTTTGTACTATGTTTGTTAAATGCTGACCGGATTTCGGAACTATATTAACTGTCTAATATCTTGAACCGCTTTTGGACCTTTCAGTGCCTCTCAAATTTCTCTTCGTCTGGCAGATTTCAAACTTGCATTAAGAATTTTTGAATCTGTAATACTCATTTACTGACCAAAATGATTAAATTCCACCGTGGGCTAAAAGGGATGAGTTCATACTCATGAAGCCTACAAAAAGCGATCATTCCGCCTTCCTTCCCCCCACCCACCCTGACTAGAAGTTTCTTCGCCAACCGTAACGCGGCAGCTAGATGAGTTGCGCAAGTACCTTTCACCAAGCGTGAAATGCTGGTGTGATCAATAATGAGTATTCACATTGGTATTCAGCTGTCATTTCGAAAAGCTACAGCTCACTTTACTTGTTTTGCTCCAATGCAAATCGGTTTCATTACCACAACATTGTGGCCAAATTTGTGACAAGTAAAACACAACACATTTGGTTCAGGTCGACTGAGTCTTCATCGGCTGACGTCGATAGTCTTTTTTTTAATGACGTTCACCTTTTGTCTTTTCTTAATCTCCTGCACATGATTACGAGAAGTTGTTAAGGGTTACAGCGAAGAATATTTACTCGAGATTCCATTGTCATAGAAGGTGTTAAAAGGATATTGACTTCGATTTCAAGCGAAGTCAACAAAAGTCGATAACAGACGATTGTTTGTCACCTTCAGATATTCAATAATAAGGCGCAGAAGGATTTGACGGAAAACCCCGGCTGACGAAGCGAAGGTTTGCCATCTTCAGATATACAGTTTAGTGTTTTAAACATGAGGTGTTTCATCTAAATAATTTGCACTCCTAATGTTTCAATTTTATTTCCAGAAGGCCCTTGACACAGAGGTTCGAAAATCCCTCAGTGATATTGACACATCGCTCTCGATCTCAACAGTTAAAATGGCCTCTCGGGAAATCTCGTTGTATTTTCTTGGCGGTTGCCTAGGATTCATTGCTTTATTCGTCGTCTGCTGTGTCTGCTCTGTCGTTTGCCCTTACTCAAGAACACGCGCATATTGCTTGGAAAAGTGCGGCGGCTACGAACAAGCCGAATACGAACGCTATAAGAAGCTACAACATGAGCGTGCGGCGAGAGCCAGAGCCAATGAACTCAATGAGAGACAAAATTATCCAGGGTCCGACGGAAGTTTTGTTATGTGATGCCTTAATGAAGTAAAAGCACTGCAAATCAAGAGGATACGGGTAAAAAGAGGGCGCGAATGGAAAACACCAGCAAATGGAAAAGATGCCGCCAAATTAAGATACATTGTTGCCGAATATGGACCAAGGTGGTTAACAACAGAAATTCTCGACACATCACACTATCTTAATCTAAATTGTTTTTATTCCAAGGCAATTAATATTTTCGGCGCACACTATCACTTCGTTAAAATATCCCTGAGTGACTTTTCCGAAGCCAAGCCACCTCGAAAAACAGACAAGATGATTCCATCGGGACAGAAACCTATAACCTCACATTATTCCCGGCTTTTTTGATAGTTTTATGGACCTGGGCTGATAAACTCATTCCGGACCGGACGCACAAGGACATCAGTCGGAACGAGTTCCTGAGTCAACTGTAATGCCACGTCGCTGGGCGAGTGAAGCACTAAAATTTGCCGTCAACTGGTAAATGGGCCACCGTAAATTGATGGCAGTTTTTTCATCACAATCGACACCACTGAAATTCCAGTGTTCGAGGAGGTTATTAATTTTCTTTTATTGAACTGTTAGGTAGCTGTTTTGTATCTTCGAACGTGTAAACATTTTAATATAGACTGTATGCATATTTTATGAAATGATGCATTTTGCCGTTTTAAGCGATACCTTATTGAGTTGATTGGCGGGCGCTTACTCTGAACGCTAAGCCATCCCTTCTCCCTGAAACACAAAATTCACTCGGAAATAGAAATTTTAAGCTTGGATGCGGCATGTAATGTAATTTACGTGGCGTGTTCATATCTGTGAAAGTACCAGTTGAATTTTGTGTTATAATTAGGATAATACGAACGCTCTCATTGGTCAATAGCTGTGTTTAGATGAGGTATGTAAACACGGTTGACATCACACGACGCGCGTTTTGATTGGCTGGTAAGAAATGCGAGCGTGTATCAAGAAAATCTGTTTCAATCAAGAAGTAAAAAACAGCATTTTCCCTCATTTGTCGAACTATTTTTGAGAAATATTTTATAAAAGTGACAGATGACTTTTTTCCGTGTTTATATAGCCTCACCTAAACACTCGGGGAGTTTGGAGAATTCGAGACAGTTATGCAAACCCGAGAGGCAGTCGAGGGTTTGCATAGCTGTCTCGAATTCTCCCAACCCCCCTCGTGTTTAGATGAGGCTAGGTAAACATGGGATAAGTCCTCTATTGCTTAAATATTATTTTCTTTCATATCTGTACATTTCTTACTATACATCCAACTTTGGATTTTTTTTTCACACCGGTTGATCTACCAATGGCACACTTTGTAAAGTAAGCTGTAATTATGGGGAGGAGGGAGGGGGGGGGGGGG
>BLFK01000047.1:134133-152152 GCA_014634185.1 Astreopora myriophthalma | reverse complement strand
GGGGGGGGGGGGCAGCATCGTAAGCACCGATCACCCCACTGACAAGTGTAACCTTCCATAAAATTAATAGTCTCTTGATTGAATAAATGATGGTTGATTGATTGATTGATCCATGATAAAATGATTCACTAATTGATTGATTGAGGGAGGGAAGACAGACAAAAGGGAGGAAGACATTCCTGAAGAGGAATGCTCAAGATCAAAGGGACAATACAAAACGCACCCAGTTAAACAAAAACACCTTCTTGGCAGTTAACTTGTCTGCGTTTTCAGAAACAACAGCCACATTTTCCCAAAAAATCTGCCTCTTTTCGCCGTTCCCTAACCCCAACCCGAACAGTTTTGTGATACACAAAGTTCTTGGGCTTCAGAGAACACTTTGTGACGTCCATGAAATTTACGATGAATCTTATGATGTAGCTATATTGGAGAAGTGTGATAATATCCGCAGAAATACAGTCCACGCACCACATTTGGGTTTGGGTAAATTTTTGGAATTTTGCGTCGAGGTGTTTCACAGTTCTAATAGCTAACAATCGTGTCCTGGAACATTCTCCTGCTAGAAGTGTTCCACAGGTTCAATGCACAATTTCAGGCCATCCGGATGAGTAGTACCTCTGTTCACTTCTTTCACGACACAACCAGGGACTTCACGGAAATAAAAGTTCTTCACCAGTGTCGCTAGAACCACTCTCATCTCCATCACAGCAAACCTGTTGCCAATGCACATGCGCGGGCCACCCCCAAATGGAAAATACGAGAAAGGATGGACGCTAGTTTGACCGACTATCGAGAGAAAACAAAGACACGGTGAATGAGTTTAGTTGACAGCTAACTCGTAGTTGAAGATTCTTCCCACGCCGTTTTGCTTTTCTACTTGAAACGGCCTTCGCACAAAGAGGATATTTTTTCCCCCTTATCTCTTATTTAGATAGCTTTTTAAATCTTAGGGTATTCAATTGCTAACTATACATGTATGAGTGGTTTCTTTAGAATAAACTTGGCAAATGTTTATTCTGAGATTTTCACTCGGGTGTCAAACTAATTTCAAGATCACTTCTCAGGCTCTCGAGGAGGCTTGGGAGGGACCGGGGAAACTCCAACCCAGTCCCTCCGAGAGCCCTTTGGCTTTGCATGACCACCCTGCCTGACTGGTTTCGTTCCACTTTTGCAAACCAATAAGAAGCATAACAGAAACAAATCATGACTGGTTTGCACGCATTTTCCCGCTCTTTAAGCGCAGCCAACAAAGTTCGAGGCAAAAGTGAAACACTCACCGTTTGGTACGAATCGCTGCGGATCAAACGTTTTAGGATTTGACCAATAACGAAACGAGCGCTGTACTGAATGCATAGGAAGCACAATGTACGTCCCTGCAGGCACAAAATATCCACCGAGTTCAACATCTGATACCGCAACGCGGCTAGTGACGTCAGCTGGGGCGTGAAGTCGCAGTGATTCTTTGATGACATTTTCCAGGTATTGAAGGTTCTCGAGCTTTTCCCAGGACAGCTCCTCTTTATCTAAGAAGGCAATTTGGATTTCTTCTCTCAGTTTTTCTTGAACATGCATATTCTTTGCGAGTTCGTAAAGTGTCCAGGCCAATGCCACACTCGTTGTCTCGCTGGCGGCAAAAATAAATGTAAAAACCTATAAGAAATGATCACACAATCAATTAGCCGACTGACGGTTGCTACGTACAGTTGCTGTACCGATATTAATATTGGAGAAAGCCTTTTCTTTTCCACTGCCCTGGTAAACTGATATCTTAAAGGGATCTTTAACACCCCCTTTAAGGAATCTTCAAAGATCTTTACGGATTTTCAAAGCGATCTTAAACTATCTGAATATAAATCTCAGTAACGATGCTCAAACGTCTTGCTAAGATCCTTTAGGATCCTCAATTTGTTTCTACCGAGATCTTTGAGTATCTTTAAAAATCTTGCCAAAGATCTCCAGGGATCTCAAGTTCAAAAATCCCTCATGGATCTTGCCAAGACATTCGAGGATTTCAAAATATCTTTCCAAATTTCCACAGGTACACTGAAGTATAGTCCTCGGCAAACCTTTCTAAAACACTTTCAAGATCTTTAAAAGATCCTCAAAGATTCTGCGAGGTTTTTCACCAGGGTGGTGTAATGCATACTACGACCAAAATGGACTATGCCAGCTATTTCTAGCTGTGGGCCAAAGCTTAGGTCTAAAACTGAGAAGACCCCCAGCATGTCCTCCCTGGGTTTGTCATCACAAATTCCTAACATGCATGCTAATGATGGTCAAAAATCAAAGACATAAAAGTCATTGGAATGTGGAGAAAGAGAGGTTTCTAGCTTCATCATTGGTTGAAAAATGACAGGTGTCCGCATTAGCATACTTGGGATCTCAATTCTTCATCATTCATTCTCGAGTCAGTTTCTTCATCATACATGTCCATTAACAAGTCCAGAAGATCTCTCTTTACTGGTACGTAAGTCCCTTCACTCTTTTGTCTGCGCCTCTCTTGAATAACCTGTTTTAATTACATGATATATGGAGTAATATGTCAGCAAATGCCCCCTACATGTCACCTTTGAATATTTGGATCATTTTGCCAAAGACTTTTAAGCAATATTATTTAACTCATTAATAATTCATGAGGAAAAAGCAAAAGAAATGGTTGTATCTCTGATACAAAATTTTCCTAATTTACATAAACTTTTCCTTTGACTTTCTTTGTTAAAGTTACTCATACAACAAAATAATGGATCAACATCAATACCAAATCAGGGTTCACACTCTTAAGAGTTTTTCAAATTCCATGACTTTCCATGACCCTTCTTATGACTTTTCCAGTTTTCCATGACCTAAAGTTTAGCTGTCACTTTCAAAAATTGTCAAAATCATCCTTGTTTTTGGGTATATTCTGCCATAACTCGCCGGTATTTTATTTTGTCCTTGCCTCGACATCCGCAATAATTAACCTACCACACACAACTATAATTTTCCATGATTTTCCATGACCGACAATTAGATTCCATGACTTCTCAGGCCTGCAAACTGAAACACTTAAATTCCATGACTTTCCAGGTTTTCCATGACCCGTATGAACCCTGCAAATGCTGACTTTAAATAGGTAGTTTACTTTCTTCATTAAAATTACTTGTACAACAAAAATAATGGATCAACATCAATACCAAATGCTGATGTTAAATAAGTAAGTTACAATATTCGCATCAGTGTTGTAGACATTACTTATTATACACTTTAAAATAAAAATTGCCCTGTCTTTTGCAGGAAAGAAATTGGCACGTATATGTTCTAAGAACCACGTTGCTTCAACCAAGTAACCTTTTTGTATACACTGGCACACGCTTTAGCTAGCTACCCATCAAGAAAATAACTTTCAAAAATACATTGCAGCATTTTTTTGTTGGACTTTTTGATCAAGTAGGCATACATGTACCTCTAATATGGTGTTATCAACAATCTCCCTTGCCGATTGTATTTTCCGAGTCTCTGCTAAAGGCAGATATTCAAAGAAGGGGATCAGAAGCTTGCATACATAATACTTGAGGTTGAATCCCAGTAGTAAAACTGCAAAGGCATCAGAAACGTTGCTGTTACCACCCAGGATAGTGTTGAAGATATATCCAAATGCACTTTCACCAATCACATCAAGTGTGAGATGACTCATGTCCTTAATGACTTCTCTTTCAATGGAGTATCCTGGTGTAATATTATTCAGTTGTTCAGACCACAACTACAAAGATACACAAAGATAACTTGAGTCCAAAAACCCTCACTACCCCCAAATTAAACAATTAAAATAGATTCAACGTTGCTTTGTCTACCTGTTTAGTTATGGAGTCAAAATGTGGTATAAAGAAAAAAAAAACATGAGCTGTTTGCCAGTGTGTTTCTGGGCAAGTCCTTCCAAATAGTAAGTGTAATATGATTGAAGTGACTTTCTTATCAACAGTTACTCTGCCATATGGTACTCAGTTAAAAGCATTTCAGTGCTCCTAATTAGAGTCAAACCCGTGACAATCTGGCCTCAGTTGTTCAAAAGGTGGATAATGCTATCCACCAGATAAATCGCTTTTGTCCAGTGGATAAGTACAGGCCAAACCAATTGACTTATCCAGGGGGTAATGATTTGTCCTTCGCACAACTGGGGCCTGAGTACTAGTTTGCATGCTCTACCAATGAGAAACAGGAGGCTTGTGACATGTGAGCTAGGCTGAACACGGGCAACCTGTTTATAATAATTTGCTTTATTTATGAACAGAAATCATGTCAAATCTATTACCTGAACAAGCTTTTCTGAATTTTCCTGGAAGACATTCAAAAATCCCTTCAAATTAGCAGAGCTGAATGCTGGTCCAATCATCCTTTTCTGCCGCTCATGCACCTTCCCAACTGATCCAAACAAACCTTTGCTTGCACTTGGCATAATTGCAGCCATAAATCCAGGGCGTTCAAACTTGTGGGCATTTTTGACTGTTACAAATCTAACCAGGTCCGGGTCAGTCACATATAATAGATGGTCACCTGAAACAAAAATTATTGATTTTTCAGTAGTTATAAGCCTGCGATATAGAGCAGCAAAACTCCCTGGCAAAACTCCTGCTGAAGTAAGTTCTCTCAAATAGCAAATTATACTCAGGATAAAACTCTTGTCCGGCTAAAAGTTTCGCTGCGTCTAGGTGTCTATCTGCCAGCGCAACAGGACTTTTAACACTTTAAATGACTGCTGGACACTTGTGACACACTGCTGACGTACTTGTGTCACCAAGGGACTGGTGACACAAGCAGTTTCAACATAGTGGAACATTTGTTGCTCAACACATGTTGGGCAAGATTTCCGTACAGGTCCCTACTTCATCATGCATGCATATTCCTAAACTATAAAACTATATTCACGCTCGTTTTTTTTGGAAGAGGGTTAGTAGGAATATGCATGCATAATTAATGTCGGGAACTGTACGGAAATCTTGCCTACAGCGTCCACAATGCATGACAAATCGACTGTTTCAACGCCTATATTCAACATGGCATCCGCTGCAACATTAGTTGATCAACAAATTAAATGTTGACCACGTAGAGTGAAAACGACTGCATCTACCTATAGTTCTAATCCGAAATCCAAGACGCAAAACAAACATGGATGGATACTGTTCTGTCCAAGTCCGTATGTTATCGAGTAAGCCTCCGGAGCGAAGAAGAGTTAAAGAATGGCCTATCAAAGGCAAGCCACCTGGAGGACAAGGAATGTTCTGTAATGGTGACAATCTTTCTTGTACAAACTTGTACACGAGCCATAAAAAGGTCAGCACAAAGTTCGAAAACAGTAGAAATTTCCAGCTGCAGAACCAGTTTAGTAATGCTTTCAAAATCATCTTTTCTCGTCTTAAAAAAAAAAAAGCAATGCAATGAATTCAAGAAAACATGTACACCTGAACACCGTGCACAACCATCCAACTCATGTCACAGGCAGCCCAGACTCACAACATCGGTGCTCAGTTATCGCACCGAGTTGGAAACATGAAATAACAAAAAAAAAAAACAAAACAAACAAACAATCGCCTAATCTCAGCTCATAGCGAAGAAAATAAATAGAATAAACTTACTTTTGCTGTATCTTGTGTCTTTAAGTCTGTCTGAGGCGTTCTGGCTGGTTTGCCATCCTAATCGGCGGGTCTAAAACGCAGGTCACAGGTCAGGTCTCAGGTTATCGTTTTTACCAATACTGAAACCCTTAGCCTTCACTAATACGAACCTTAGGCCTAAACATTCTCTTAGTGTACCACTATATGACAGAAGCTCTCGAACCACTATATGACTGCCTACACCAAGTAGTTACCGCTTTTTGAGGATGGCTAAACATCCAACATCAACATGGCGACAAGGACTGGTTGGGAAAAGCTCAATTTTGAAGACTTTGGAAAGGATTTTGAAGGAGTCGTACAGTACCTGGAAAAGCATAAAAAACTGATGGATGCCCACATGGTAGACTTTTTCACTTCAGATCACTGGGAATCCCTTTTTCCGGGACAGATGAGAGTAGATCTGGAACTGCTTTCGCCTGAACAAGTGGCATCTTTACCAACCCCTTTTAGTCATAAATCCGAAATTGACAAGAATTTTGGCAAAAATTTGAATCAGTTTCTTACAGAGGCAACGCAAGCTCAGATTAAGAGCTTTTCTTGGTTAAGGGACAAACGAGATTTTGTCAGTGATCGTAAGGTTAATTTTATCTCACATATTATGACTCCAAAGAAATCTTATGAAGTGGAGATCATGTCAGATGTAATTAACACTTTGTCTACACAATTTCAAGTTAAAAAGGTGAGAGGTTATGTTTTCCTGTACAGCGTGTTAAATATTTTTTCTGGCTAGATTGTAGAATACCCGGCCCATTATTAGCATATGAATAGGGTGTATTGTTATCTGTGTCTCGTTCTTAAAGAGAAGAAGGCAATATGCAAATAATGGGCCGGGTATTCTGCAATCGCTCCTTTTTTCTAATGTTCAGCAACCTTCTTTGCACAATTGTAATGAACACCTAAAAATAAAAATGTCCTCAGAAATGTGGCCCTTTTGTCCCATAAACAAAGGATGGAGGAGAAGAGTGAAGGAGGTGGGGTAATCATGGAGCTGGTTACTATAATTCCTTGAGACACATGAATAATCATTGATGTAATGTGGCACTGAGGCCTCTTGAAAAAGTTCCAATAAAATGGACTTGAATGCATGTAAAACTAGTTTTGGAAACAACCATTAGTAGTATCCTTGTAAAATTCCAGACTGGAAATGAAACATTTGGGAGGCTGAATGATTCTTATTTTATCAGTGCAAATATCAGCAAAGCTGTTACAAGCCTTCATAGGACTTAACAGGACTTAGTCTAGCCAATGCTTTGAAAAAACCATGCCCCAAGCCATTTTTATTTGGCCAATACTGTTATGTTTTGGCTGTTCATTGTTGAAAACAGTGTCAAGAAGGCAAGAGCAGAGGGGAAAAGCATTTTACCAACTTGAGGCAACTCACTTCTAGAAAGGTCTAGAGGTAAAATGATTGTTGTAAACAGGGGTCTAAGCAAGATTTCACTTAAACAACTGGCCCTTAGAGGTTAAAATGGCTTATTTATAATTTCTTTGTTTTTCAGGTATTGGATCTTGGGAGTGGGAAGGGTTATTTGAGTCAGAATTTAGCATTGCAACATGGATTAAAAGTCATAGGAGTTGATTCTTCTCTTGGCAACACACAGAATGCGGCTAAAAGAAATGAAAAACTTTTAAAAGCATGGGGAGGACTGGTGAAGAAATCTCAAAATGAACAAGACCAGCATTTAAGGCGCACAACGTCTGGTATTACTTGCCAAACTAATGTAGATTCATTGCCATACTCATCTTGCTGTAGTTCCAGTGGTGTTGGAAATGGTATCAAATGCAAGACTTGCATTGATCAGTTGGTAGAAAGGAGAACAGGAGATGACACAATGCCCTCGTCACAAGCAAAATGCTCAACTGATCAGAACAAACCCAGACCCAAAGAAGGCTTACCTGTTTTATTGGTGCAGTCTTCCATTAGGAATCCTTCTTTTAATGAATTTTCTTCATTAACTGAACAGTGCAACAGAGTGACATGTGACAAATGCAATTGTAGAAATGTATTGCAAAGCCGATGCCTCTGCACACAGACACAAGTATGTCACCCTATTGATACTGCAGTTGCATATGGAAATCAGTCACACATTACAAACCCAAACTCCTTTCTCCCTGTTACTGGGTTTGTAGATGAGTCTTTTGTAGCTGATGGACAGTTGAAGAACCTTTTTGATCAGTTGGAATGCTCTGATGGAGAGTATTCCTCTTGGTCAAGTGGAATGTTCTTGGTGGGTTTGCATACTTGTGGTGACTTGGTTCCTATGGCTTTGAGAATCTTTGTGAGTGAACCATCTGTCAAGTTAATTTGTATTGTGGGCTGCTGTTATCACCTAGTTTCACAACAATTTGGTTAGTAATGTGAATGTTCATGTCTGTGTAATAATTTAGTTCATGTCTTGACTTGTATTAATAATAACGTCATTGTAATAGGACTGAGATGGACAGTGTATGTCACTGTACATGCTCAGTTGCATTCCATAACTTCAACCCTGGTCCATGGTCCAACCCTGGCAACGGTCCTTGATCCCTGTGATCTCAAGATTGTTTTTAGTCAAAACAGGTCTTTTGCATTAACTGACACTAAAAAATGTGTATGTCATGACTGTAAAACAAGTTCTGTATGAGACCATGTCAGATGTTTGCCTTACCTCTGTCTGGATCTGCTACTGATTATAAAATTCCAATAAAATTATTATTTATAAGCTGGCCCCTAACTATGTGTACGTCAAAGACAATGCAGGTTATGTGTTGCCATTCCGGACTTTCATCTTTTTGTTTTGTGTACAGTGGTGTTTCTTTCTTTCTTTCTTTTGTTTCTTTTAAAGCAAGTTGTACACGTATGTAAATCACCAGAAAGGTTATTTCTTATATTTTGGGTTTCTGGGTTTTCACAAGCAATATTTTTTAGAGAGCAGTGTGGAGGGCACCTCTGCCATCGTGACCATTTTGGGTTTCATGCACATGTACATGAAGAGCTCTTTTAATCCTTTCTGTAGGATCGGAAAATTTGCACACATGCAGTTCAGGTGAGCCTGGTTTTCCAATGAGTGAGTTTTTAAAGCCTTACAGACTACAAGTGAGCAGAAATGCCACTATGGTGGCTCAACAGGTATAGTATCTTTACTTGTCCAAACTCTTCATGTCAGTGTACTCATTTTGAAAGCATTAAGGATTTATATGTGGTATGTTTGCCAACTCATTTGAAACAAGCCATTGTGTACATGTTGCCTGAAGCAGCTGGGGGGGGGATGAAATTAAATGCCATGTGATTTCAAGGTGAATTGAGCAATGACGGTGTTCTAAGATGGAAAACCAGCATGTAGCAACTCACAAGGGTAACTAACTCAGCATTTACGCTGGAATCTCTTGCTTAACCCATCATAATCAAATGATCCCATCATCCCACAGACTACATGATTTGTACACTTCTATTTTTTGTTAGTAAATTAAACAGTTCATGCTATGCACAAAGTATGGGCCTGGGAAGAGGGGAAGGATTCAAAGCTGTACTTCAGAAGTGAAGTTGTAACTGACTTAACATTTTGTTCTCTCCTCTTTCAGGCTGCAGACAGAATGTCCTCTGAATCTAAGGTAGTAACATTTGGAAATGCATTGTGATTTTAATTATATGAATCACACCAATAAAACTATGGCCAAAAGAAACATTAAAACATCAAATAAAGTGCTCTGTGCAATTAACAGTGTCAAAGTGACGTCTGCATGGTCATTCTGCAAAATTGAGGTCAATTACTGCTGAATCACGTCTGCACTTAAATAACTGTTCCATGCTGTATGGCAAAAAAGTTTGCTGTCCATTTTCATCCTCTTGCCATTTTCTCCCAACAACTTGGGATTAGAGAGGAAAGTTCAAAACTGTCACGCATATTTGAACAATCGACTCAAATTTAAAAAATACTGGTTATGCGTGACATAGCTTGACTGTGATTAATGACCCTGTCATTTCTGCAATAGGTTGAATTTTCAATATACCTAGTTAAATGAATTACCATTAAAAACTGTTTTATTTTCAGTGTCCACCACCAACTGTGCTGTACAGGGCAATGTTACAGGTAAAATATGACACAGTTGTTTTTTGTCACCTCCAATGCAAGTTTATCTTTAGTTAATAATTGAAGGGATCGGAACAAAAACGTCCTAACTGGCATTTTTAGTGCGTTTGGTCATTTTGTGAAATTGCGTCCAGATTTCGCACAATACCTGGAAATTAAGTGACGTGAACAAAATAATGAAGGGAAAAAAAGAAAATTTCTGGACCCTGGGG
This sequence comes from Astreopora myriophthalma, assembly GCA_014634185.1. Taxonomy (NCBI): domain Eukaryota; kingdom Metazoa; phylum Cnidaria; class Anthozoa; order Scleractinia; family Acroporidae; genus Astreopora; species Astreopora myriophthalma. The sequence continues at coordinate 142,222 of BLFK01000047.1, read as the reverse complement.
AAGGGGCAGAAGAGCAAGAAAATATGAAAGCACAGGTAGAAAATTATATTTTTTTTTGGCTTCTTTTCATCGGAACGTTCACCCATAATTTTAGTGCGTTGGTTCGGTGGAAACTAGCCACGATTTTGAGAAACGGCCTAAAAGTCACGCAAAAGTCAGTTAGGACATTTTTGCCCGGAGCCCTTCAATTTCAAATTGAATTAATACACCAGGTGACTCATTTTTGCATCTGTTTACAGGTGATCTTGAAAGAAAAATTTGGTTTGGATGGAAGGTTGGTAGTAGTTGATCATGTGTTTGTTACTACCTTAATTATTTCCAACTCAAAAATTTTGAGGAAATGTGTATGATATACACCTTATTCCAAAATGGCCGCTATTTTAATATTCTTTTGTTTTTATTCAAACTTGTTGCCTCGTTCAAGGTAAATTATTCTTTTGAATTTTGAGCTTGAGAAAGAGGCATCGAGGGCCAATTTGAACAAAAAAATGGCAGCCATTTTGGAATAAGGGGTATTTTATTAAAATTTTTTGCCCCTACCCCCTTATAATAAAGTACCCATTTTTTCTGCAATTGTTTATTTTTTCGTCTTTGAATTTTGAGGAATTTAGTCTCTCAGGAGTTTGCTCTCATTCCTCATTGTTTTTGTTGATTCAGTGCTAGTTGGGGTAATTTTTTTTAGCAATTTTCTTTTTGTTATTAGAGGACTGCATGTTGGAAAAGCTGGATCAAAATGCAAAAGCTTTAAAGATTATGTGCATAAATGCCTAAATAAGCTGGGTTTACAAGACCGAATCTCTGAGGTATTTCATAATTTCACAGTTGTTTGTTAATATCTGTACTGTTGATCTTAATTTGGCCCAATCCCTGTTACTGGTAGTCTGTGACTAACAATCAGAGTAGAGACCCTACTCCAATTAACCACTTTGTTTCTTACAACAGTGACTCAAAATGAACAGTATTTTTAATTTGCTTATATAGCCCAGTTGTTTACCTAATTACTTATTTATCTAAAGGCTTCTTTTATTTTATTTTGTAACTCGCCTAAATTTTAATTCAGTTGTCAGATGAAGAGTTGGAATTATATTACGAAAGATTTAAATGCAAAGAAAAACAGCTACTCACCTTCCATCAGGTGAGGCCAAGAGTTGGTTGTAACTCCAACATCCTTACTTTGTAGATGTGGAAATTTGTATTGAAAATAAAGCAAGGAACGAAAGAAAAAACAAACAAACACGGTTCTCCTTAGATTTTGATGAAGTTGTGGGGAAAGAATGCAAAATAAAGAGATTTAAATGTTACATTTTTTCAAGTGATTTGTCTGGGCTGGACAAGAAGCAAACACAATAAAGGGTGGAGTTTGAGGAGGAAATTTCTTGCACCCAGCCCTGGCAGTGTCAGGAATGGTGTTTGATTCTAGTTCATCTGTATTATCATTAGAGGCAATACAACAAACAAACAAACAAACAAATGGCCTGCGAGGTGGGCTGGGTTGGTAGAACAGTCCCTCCCCAGTCCCTCAGAGAGCCTGCTTGTGGGCTAACAAACAAACAAATAAATTATTTATTGCTTTTACAGCTGAGAGCTTGCATTGCCCCATGTATCGAGAGTGTGTTTCTCTTGGACAGACTATGTTACTTACATGAACAGGTACTTTTCCAATTTCCAACATGCAGTACACATCTATTAAAGTGAAGCTTATTCGACAATCTGTTAATTCGTAACATATAATTAAGTAATATTCAAGTAATGGTTACTCTTAATTTCTAGGGTTTCGACTCTGCCTGTATCGTGCGGTTATTTGATCCTGTCAAGTCCCCAAGATGCTATGCAATCATTGCTTCGAAGACTTGAACAAAGTCGACAAGTTGTATCTTTTACCCTCAAGGACTTACTGCGACCAGCCCGTGGGTACTAGTCTAAAGAGTAGTGACTTCGTTGCACCATCTCACTGTGATCACCCGGACCCGAGTGGGCAGCAGCAGGATGCTGTGTTCGGCCTTAAGTCTGTTGAATCAAACCTATCATGTTCCGCATCTTGCTTTCAGGGAGTTATTTATTTCTCTGATGGGTGGAATTAACTACGACGAGTCAAATTTTAATAATAAAGTTTGTTTTATTCAAGTAACGCATTCAGTGGTGACAATTTAAATAATACACGAAGAACTACGTTTTGCGTTTAAGTGTGTTACAAATAAAATCCGATAAATTAGCTCAATCCCTTACAAAAATACCAGATTTTGATATTAAAAGAGATTTGACTGCCCCCGTTTTAAAAGAATATCAGAAATCACATTTGCGTTTTGAAAGGATCACAACATATGGTTATTACTTATCAAGCTGAACGAAAAAGGCTACGTTCAAAGCGAGGTCCAAAGTGACCCGGGAAAAAGTTCGCATTATGTTTAAATTATGCACCCCTACAGGTATCCGACGAATACGAGGCAAGATCAAGCACTTTACCCGGCCTGCAACCGGCACTACGGCGCTGAGAACCTCGCGTAAACGACATTGGGTTTTCATCTTTGAAAATCTACCAAAATAATTTGTCCACTGTACGCACATATCAGCAATGTTTCGACGCCGAGTATCAATTTAGATTTCAGCCGGATTCATTTTGTCAGATCATAGTTGTTCCTCTGATGTCAACCAACCATATTTTGCGACTTGTATAACCTTGCCTTATGTAGGCAGGCAGGCAGACAGACATCTCCTCGTTGCTCTATCGTAAGCGAAGTCTTCATATCAATTTGCCGAATCGCCATTGGAGCTTTCTACAGAGACTTCCGAGTCCATTGCTGCCAGAATCTTGGAGACTTGCGCTCGTTTAGCGGCCGTCATTTGCTGTGTGATGTGCACAATGGAGTCCATGGCCACTTCGGGATTTTCTTGCACGAGTCTGCAGCGGATGAAACAGTAACAAAACCGCTTACCTACAGTCCAAGAAGCAATACCTAAAGCTTAACTGTTATTTACGTTCTGCAAGACTATCCATAAAACGACAGTCAGAACATCAATTTCAAAACCTCCTCTCAAATTTGAGCCGGGCAGCACCGTTTACGGTGCTATCCGGATGAGCCCATCCGAATGAGCCCTTACTAGTGCCCCTAGCAGGAAATGTTAATTGTCTACAGGACCGCACCGTGCACCTTATGTTTCGTCTAGCCATAAATCCCACGTTTCAGCAATGGGCCATATCTGTGGCCACGTTTCAACATAATGTTTTGTGATTTAGTTACGTTTTGACTTGTCGAAGAACCCAGTCTCTTCGGATCCACTTGACATTTTCGTCGATGACAGAATCTGCTTCACTCAACTCTTTCTCCAGCCATTCTACGACTGCTTTGTTGTCGTTCCACAAGTAAGACTACGGCGAAACAAAAGCAAGTATCATTCAGGCAAAACGTGCAGACAATTTTAAAAAGGGCATGCCGAATAAGTTGTTCCGAAATCGCAGCTCAAACAGTGAAAGCCTACCTTAGTGTTACCATGTCCTTCCAAAAACAGTCTTTCCAACATGGAGCACAATTGGCCACTGGAAATGTCACTAAAGACACAAGACAACCACTATAGTTCAATATTCTCTTATTCCATAACATAGTAGCAAATCAGATCTCTTTTAAGTCTCCAGCGTAATGGGAAATCATTGCAATTCAAAAGTAGACACCATGTACTAGTTTCTTGAATTTACACAGCTGGTTTTTGATGATTTTACAGCTAGCATTTTCTCCTGCAACTTCGTAACAATTTAGCGGCAATTTAGCATAACAGCTGCCCTGAAGGACAAAGAGATTTTCCCTTACGGATTTGCTTTCCTGATCTTTTTCTTGGCATCCCTTGTCATCAGTATCCGCCTCAGACGCCAATAAAAGAACTGGCGCGATTCCTTCCACTTGAGTACATCCTTTAAAAGATGACAAATTCACCTTAAAGATCGTTCCACCAATTTCCCAAGAAATGTCAAAATCCCCGAGACACTTCGAAACGGCAAAGGTTTGCTGCGATTTTATCGTTTAAAGAGCTTCTCGTTAAGCCATTAATGTCCACTATGCCATCAATGCCAAAATGCACTTTTGCTTAATTTGAAAAACAGAGATATATGTTATTTACCGGGCGACTAGCTGGGGGGTACTAAAACAATTAGACCCTTCGCCCTCAAGGGCCACGGGTCAAAAGCCCATTCGGCTTCGCCTCATGGGCTATTGATCCGTAGCCCGCAAAAAACTCAGAGCTGCGAAAATGTTATCAGCTCGCTTTATTGCTGACGCGTTCCTTGACCATATTAGCTACACCAGGTATATGAACCGATAGCCTGTTTCCGGCGAGCCAATGAAAAAAATCCGTAGTTCAGTTTTTAATAATATATTGGAATTAGCAGTGACCTCTCCAGTGAATCGACATCGAAAGGGAGATTGCAGAGGATTTTTTTTTCCTTGAGCAAAGGTGCGAAGACCGGGGTAACTTGAGAAAAACTTCTCGGAGTAGAGCCAGGAGCCCATAACCCGGGAGCGTACAACTCCCATACTCGGGCTATGTTGGGGCTATGCTGGGGCTATGTCACGGCATTTTTACAGACCGAGTTATTTTTAGACATGTTTTGCCCGCGAAAAGTTCAGTTCCATTTCGCACGCGTCCAAGCAGTTAATTATGCAAGGCTCATGATTGGCTAGCAAGGCTCCTGTGGGAGAAAACGTGAAAACGCCGTGACACAAATATAATCCTGGGCAACTCAACCTGGGCACATATGACATCGAGTGAGGGAATTGAACCCGGGAAACATTGGTTACGCTAACCCTGATTTTAAAATGGCCCGAAAATGCAGCCAGAGGACGTCAGTAAAAAATACAGTGGGACCCCGCTTCATTAGATTAATGTACCAACGAGCATCAAATGAGATACTAACAGTAATGACTGCCTTCTCCTGCATTCGTCCCGGAGTGTCATGGAGGTCGGCAAACTGTACAGACACCTGCATGGGAAGATCAGACACCAGGGTTTGGAATAAGTAAAATAAAAAAGTACAACGATAAAACCATTTATCGGCGGACCTAAAAGACCAGTAAGACCTGATTCAATTTGGGGGAAAACAAAAGGAGTTGACCACCTCCCAGAAATAGTTGCTGCCCAACAATGGATTAATGAGGGAAGGGTAAATGAAATAAGAAACGAGCTATGCAGTTCAAATGAGCATCTGTTCCAACTGCGCTTGATGTGGACCACATCTCTTGACGGTCCGTTTTGTTAGCGATGTGAGCCGTTTCTCGACAGAAGATCATCAAAGAGCACTGCTTCGCCTTGAGTTGCAGCGATTGCTTTCATGTAATTGATCAAGCCGGTACACCTTTCCAGCTCAAGATAAAAGAAGCCTTACACATCCTACGGGAAACCCTCCCCTTAATCAACAACTTCAACACGTTAAATGAAGCCTACCTCTGTAAAATGCACGCGTTACACATTTTTCATATGTTTTGTATTCGTACTCAATAACATTTACCAGCTATTTATATTCAGGATTGCATCTCCTGTGACACTTGCACTAAATTATAAGGCAGAAGTTTCTGCCGAAGCATGTCTGTAACATTTAAAATCGTTGTTTTATATCTAAAAGTTATTGTGATTTTCTGCTGTCCAGACGTTTTCGTATGATTCTTAACGTTAATTAAAGAAAGAAAGAAAGAAAGAAAGAAAGAAATAAATAAATAAATAAATAAATAAATAAATAAATAAATAAATAAATAAATAAATAAATAAATAAAACTGAATAAAAAATAAAATAAATACCTGCTGGTAAATAGGTATAAGTTTTTCCTCTCTCTCTTTCTGCTGTCTTTCCAGGGTTTTCCGTTCTTTTACAGGCAAGTCTAAGAAATCGAAGTCATGAGCCATGATACGGGTCATAAAAAGGCTAGTAAGAGAAACCTTTCACGAAAGAAAGCAACAAAATAACGAAAACGTTTTGCTTGCAAAAGAAGAAACCTTAAACCCCTGAGAGACCCCTATCATTTACTGCATACAGTTTCTGCAACATTAAGTTTCAAAATTGCACCAAGGCTCTTGAAAATACCTGAGATACATAATTCATAAAACTTAGCCAGTCAAAAAATCGTGAAACTAGTCTTAGCTTCCCCAAATTCATTAAAACGAAATGCCATCCACAGTAACTTTTCACGATGGAAAGGGCGACTATTAATTAAATGTCATGGATTGACTTCTTCAGTCTCGAAAATATAATGAGTGAAGCTAGCTTGGAACCTTTTCAGTAAAGGAGCGCAACTGGAGGTAGGCAAACTGCTTACCTGCCGATGCGAGGGCCTTAACGATTTCCTGGCACTTTGTATCCAGTCTGTGCATGGCCTTCACCAGATCCTTGCGCCGGAACTTGATTTCTACAGTACCAGCGGGCTCCAGAACTCCTCCCCTGAAAATGAAAGCAAACATAGAAGACCTTAACCTCTGTGAAGATATACCCAGCTTAGGAGGTCTGTCGTTGCCTTTGAAGATACAATGTATCTGAGCTGACGGTAATTGAACCCTTTAACGTCCACAGAGGACACGATACCTCCAAGCAATGAGCCATATGAGAAAGGTTAATCGTCTACCTTTTCCCGAGTAGTCCGCCTCAACACAAACTGCAAGGTTAACATCGAGCAAACCAAGCACAGCATATATCAGGTATCAATATTTTTGTGCATATTTCATTATCTATGGCCCTCAAAGGCTGTGTTCAGTTTCTACTTGTGATTAACCATCTTTCACCTGCTTTCTTGGTCAGCGTACATCTCCATGGCCTCGGCGTTGATTGTTGGATCTACCACGACCCAGGCCCCTCCCCGAAGCTCACCGTTAGGAGGCAAGTAGATAAACACTGGTTGCTCGTACTCCCTTAGGGCATCAACAATGTATGCGCCATACTTCAAAACACTTTCATACATGTCCTTCATTCCTAGAATTTGCCAAACAAACTATTTCAGTATTCTTATGTTATTTAATCGTGAGCAACAGGTAAAGCGAGTCTTCGTACCGCTAGAGGTCAGTGACTTCATGAACTGAACAACCTTTGGCTGCTTAAGTTGAAAAGTGGATCGATGTAGCTTTTCTGTGGAACGATCTTAAGATAGGATTGTCCTATTCCCCATAGATGGCGGCATGCATGGCTGTACTTAACGCGAAATAAGACCGAGCTGAAAGTTCTTCCTCATGCAATAAAAGACAGCCGTTCATTACAGGCTTAGTGTCTAACTGCGGTTCGACAAACCAGAACAACAATGGCGTATTTTGCCGCGAAAAGGTCCATGCAGACGGTATGATAACCTACCTCCTGAGAAGCCACGCCAGTTTGCAAAAATGATCAACGGGAGCTGCTCTTTGTTGAAATCTCCGATGGCTTGAGCTGTTTTATAGGCCGAGTCTGGGTACCATACCTGACCAGCTTGAGTGATGAGCTACATAAACAGAGACCTTTTTAGCAAAAACATAACCATAAATCGGGGTTTCGACTTCTTGTCGTCGACAGTGTTGCTCAAGCTTTCCCTTGGAGAGCTTTATTTCTTTATCCATTAGGAAATTTAAACTCTTTACCTTGGTATCAGACTCGGGGTTTCCCGGATCAGCTGGAATAACAACTTCAACTGCTCTGGTTTCCACGGCAATAACTCCCATAGGAATTCCACCCAGTCTGATTAAAAATAAAAAAAAAGCCAAGAAAGTAAACACGAAACAAGACAAGAGGGAGCATCAGCAAAGACGGTGAAGGCATCAAAGAGAACGTCGCTGGTAAATATGAATTCGCATCACTGCAATGACTCCGCAATTAGTCCAAGTCGTCTGCATGTAAAATGTTGCGCCCCATGCAAAATGGTTCCCATACTCAGGTTTCTTCATTTCTTAGTGGTGCATTCATAACACAAGGATTAAGGATATAATTATACCTCGCCCTTCCGCAAACAACAGTCTTCGCCCATCCATCCAAAGTCTCCACAAACGAGCCATGATCGAAGAAGCCACTAAGCCACACTTCCTTTTTGTCTGGAAAGCAAAACGATTTGTTACGTGAACCGAACAGCTTTCTCAGTTCCTTCGTGTTCAAACT
>BLFK01000047.1:123586-133737 GCA_014634185.1 Astreopora myriophthalma | reverse complement strand
AAAATAAAGCTTGCTTCTGGATAATTTCACCCTTAAAAGCCAGCAAATGGTCCCAAATTACTCTCTGTATCCTCACAAATGTCCTGACTTCCATCTCTGAAAGAGTTTGCCTCAATTTTGAGCAAATAAACGTTCCTTTGCGACCGGCCGCCATTTTCTGCCTTGAATATTTAATTAGCTAACTTGACAAATCTCTTCTGAAGGGGCGATATGACGAATGGCCTATGATTGCCTAATTATCAGATCAGTTGGTGAGAATCGAAAGTAACGCCAATTTTCTGTCACGCTTTCTATGAAGTGGTCTTTCAAATATTTCCTTTGCAGACAAGGCACGCATTGCTATCTTTTCGGCCCATTCCCAACATCTTACACAAAAGCTCTTCAAGTGCATTCAGGCCCGCACTTTCTAACCTGTGGTTACTTCTAGTTCAGTAAAGTATTTTACCTTACAGCGTCCTTTCAGGTCGGCGATTCCCTCATTGGCGACTCGCATTTGATTGATACGAATAACAGTAAACGAAACAGCCTGAAACCTTGATACGACTTACGACAACGTCATGTTTTTTGCCACTTTTTGTCACTAATTGAATAATCACTCCTTACCCTTGGAACATAGGAAAGCCACTTCATAATGGCAGAAATTCCTCCAAAATCATCTCGAACTACCATGTGTGTCACACCTGAAATAAAATGTTCAGGGTGGGATAATAATTTACTCCGGGCCACAAATATTCAAAAAGGACAGATTGCAATTGACTGTTATTTGTGAAAATATCTGAACGCAGTAACTGCTCATCAGTTAGCGTTCGTTGCACAGTCATACCAGGAAGAGCGATGTTTTTAAAACGGAGCTAAAACGTGTCCAGTGATGATTAGCTCTGGTCTTTGATTCCCTTCTTTATCTAAAGAATCGTTTGAATGCTCACGTATGCTACGTATACGTTACCGTTATTGTGCATGATCTGAGGTCCCCCTAACTGAAGGTTTGAAGTGTACACTTGGCGACCAAGAACCTGAGGCAAAATGTGAATATGAGTGAAAGATGAATGGGTGCATGAATGAACGAACGAACGAACGAACGAAACGAACGAGCACACGCACGCACGCACGCACGCACGCACGCACGCACGAACGCACGCACGCACGAAGGCACACACGGACGCACGAATGAAAGGTTGAACAAACGAATGAAAAATATATAATCATCAGAGTTTCGGGCGTAGACCCCAACTCCATTTCCCCAAATAGGGAAGCATTCCTCTGACACACACTTTCCCTGTTCTGTGTGATTACCTTGTTCAGAGCCCCAGCTCCGGTGAGAATGAGATGCGCATTTTCAACTTGGATGACCCGCTGACCAAGGCGAACCAAGTACGAGCCAATACCCACTGCTCGACAAGTCACCTTCAATAAAAACTCAGCAGACTTAATTTTACATATTTCTGCCCTAACATGCACCAGGATACCTAATACATATATATACAAAGAGAGGCCGACTGCATGGTAAGGAGGATGGCCCACTGGTTATGGCGCCAGCCTTGCAATCCGGGGATCCCACGTTAAAATTAATACCGCTTTGTCCACTAGATGGAGTTGTGCTGGGGATTCCCTAGTTCAACTTCTCGTTTGCGCTTGCAAGTAGCCAACTGGTCTGCCTTCCGCCACTTAGGGTTCTTAAGTCGGTTATGTTCATTGGTATCATTGTTTCATTGGCCTTGAAAAGGTCCTCGAGAGGCGTCGCCAGTTACGTATACAGGGTGTTTCAAAGGTTCTTTCCCCTTCCTCAACAAGACTGTATCTCATTTATTTTCGCATTTTGGAAGCCATATTTTTCACAGCAATTCCTTGATCTTACAAGGACATTCAGGCTACTGTCCTGAAAGTGCAAACGTTGATTATCAATTAACTTGCAAGACTTCACAGACCCGCCAGTTTGGCGAGCAATATTCTTTTTCTCTGTTCAAAAAGGGGCGCGAACTTTTGAAACACCCTGTACACTTTACTTCCACTAACTTTCCTAATATGAAATCTCCCGTGTCTTTGAACCAAGCATGATTAAAAGGCCAATAGCACTCACGAGACTCATGGTCACGATGTCGTCATAAGCAGCTGACATTTCCCCTGCGATCATTCCAGAACCTTTCAGATTTTCAACTCCAATGCCATCGTCGCGCCCTGCAAGAAAAAGCACAACTGGTTTCACGACGGTCTGAAAAAGCGGCGGAAGGGAAGTCAAAGGACTGTTCACTCTACCGTGTGGCTATCAAAGAGCCAAAAGGTGCTGTCACAGAACCAACCTCGTTCCCAGGGTCTCTCTGGAGCCCCGCTCCAGAGAGACCCTGGGAACGAGGTTGTCACAGAACAACTCTCACTCACCAATGATGTCGGTGATTTTGTATCTAGGCTCGCCGTCATCTTCAATCAGTTCTGCGTGCATAGAGTTGGTGGCACTTAACTGGAAGAAAAGGATAAGAAATCGTACACTTAGATCCTAGCTGGTCCCGGCAGTATCAAGAATTAGTCAAAAGTCCAGACAGACCAATGCCATGTCAAAAACAGCGCTTCCATTTCTGAGAAAAGCTAACCACAGCTTAGCTGCGAAGCTCTACATTCCCGCTTACACCATTCTTACCTTCTTAAAGTCACTGGGAGTAACATACAGGTACTTGAATCCCTGCAGAGGGAACCGAATTCAAGCACAATTAACTTATTATTTATTACACAGCACTATTTTCTGACTGAGGCGAACGATTGCAAGATGGGGAAAAATGAACTAATCTCAGATCTGCAATTGCCATCGGCTGATGACATAGCACTCTGTTTTCAGCGAATAAACAATATCCTTGAAGTAGTGGAAAGAGACAGATTCCAAATCAAAATGTGCCGTGACTTACCTACGCCTTATATCTTACAAGCTCAGACGTATCGTGAGACTGGTATAAGTGAAATATATGAACTGTTAACAAACCTTCTCTGGAACATGCAGATCATTCCAAGCCACTTTAAAGTGATGTTTCACTTCTTCCGCTAACCCAATACGAGCTCCACTATTAGCGGCGATGTACACAAAGGGAATCCCTTGAGATCTCGCCATTTCAGACGCTCTCTGAAATTACACAAGCTGCAATTTTAGGTATACCCGAGCTATTTCAGTAGGTTACGTTTTAAATCGCAAGTCCATTACCATAAGCACGAACCATCATGGTTAACCATGTTAAAAAAGAGACCCTTTGAACAAATAGAGCACTCCGTAAATATGACCACCAATGAAATTTGCGCAATTTATGAAGCAACGGCTTTGGTTAAACTGTTTTTTAGGGGTCAGACATGTAATTGGATGTTGAAGTCAATGCTCTGCAGTAAACAACGCAGAAAGAACTTACACTACATGTATTTCGATTTGAATCCGAAAACCTTGATCACTCTCGTTTAACTTTGAACGGTAAAATATTGAAAAAGTAAATATATAAATTATATATTATATATATCACTGCCCCGTTGTTTTCAAGTTATGCGGTTACATACCTCTTTAGTGGTTCAGCTACGCAAATCGGCATATAAAACTCTTAGGGAAAAAAATGTATTCCAAAACATTTTATCTACACTACAGGAATACCTTAAACAGCATGTCCTCTGGGGGAGCAAAAGAACCAATCATGACGGTGAGATCATTTGCTACAACGATGATCTGGAAAATAAAGACGAATTAAATCAACCAAACAAGCAAGCAAACAAACAAACAAACAAACAAACAACAAGAGGAACAACAACAAAAAGACAAATGAGTTGCACGCACCTCTCGTCCTTCCGGGCAAGTTGGTGTCACGCATTCCATTCTCCAAGCTATCATGCCGATCTAAAACCCCGAATTCAAAAATACTCCATTTTTTAAAGTGACTATGTCGCGCCTAAAAAAGATGTCTTGAAATCGATGGAGACCCAAAAAGGATGGCAATGAGTTGGCAGCTTTCTCGCGTCAAAATTAATTTGATATCTTTCTGTTCGATTCGAAGGAGAATTTTACGCTGATTTTTGTGCGGTTTTGCCTACAAAACTCTCGTGAGAGAGCCCCTTAAGTTATCGGCACCTTTTTATTAAAGGGGCTCTGTCACGATATTTTGAGGTATTTTGATCATCAACAAATGTACCTTTAAATGGAAGGAAACCTGAAAATAATGCTTTACAAAGGTGGAAAAACACCAAAGAGATAATAATAAACCAGAAAGGAACAAAGATGGTTAAGGAAGGAGAAGATTGACACGGATTACAAACAACAAAATTGAAAAGTTTAGCTAAACTTTTCAAACCCATTTAACGGTGACATAGCTCCTTTAACAAGTATAGGTACAAGTACAAGTATAAAGAGAACATGCGTAAGAAGCACATTAACACTGTAACTCAGATAAAAGTTTCCTCACAGTGTTCTCTCCATGTAGCCTGTTCATTGGCATCAGTTGGTCGCTCTCATCCAAAACGTACTCCCTTACTTTGAGCTGCAGAAGAACGAACCTGTCTTAGCCGTCAGAAAAATGGCACAATGGAAAAACATACAAGCCACGTACAGGGGGTTATTTTTCTTTAGCTGCAGGGGTTATTAAAACACATTGTGATGTTATGCATCAAACTTTGGACTAAACTCGTATCAGGACGCTTTTGGGCCAATGTCGATGTCAATGTTCTAATGCGGTATGATGCCAGCAAATGATGCGTTGCCTACGACTTTTCCCGCCCATTTGACTTAAATGTGACTATTACAAATATTGAACAAAAAAACGTTATGCTGCGTCCTTAAGCCCTGGCCAAACGGAGTAGCAAGTCACTTACAAGAGCCTGCAATGACTTGCGTTCAATTTAATCGAGCTCAAATTTCCACGCAAGTTGGCGAAAGGTTTTCATCGTTTGGGTTTGGCCAGCAGCGCAATAGCAGCGGTGAAAACGTTCGGGTGCGTGCGAGTGCACGCCCTCCGACGCAAGCCGGTACACGATGACCTTTCGCTCCGTTTTTCCAGGGCTTAAGGGACCAGGCCTACAACAAATCAGAAAGCTGGTTACCTCCCTCTTCTTCAAGTCTAAACGATTGCAAAAACAGTGATAACACGTGCACTTCTTTCCCGTAACAAAACTCACAACATCTTTGGTCGGATTCTTTTCCTTTTTGTTTTCACTGCCCCATTCTTTCCACTCACTTAGAATGGCCTGCGTAAGTAAAATTAGAACAAAACAACAGAAGTGCCTTTTATCAAAGTTTCAAGGAAATCGCTATTCTGACATCGGAAACACGCAGCGTCACAACACGCAATTCTCATTTATTAATTAACAACACAAAGTTAAACATGATAAAAGAATTGCCATTAACTGTACCTGTTTGAACAGTTCGGGAAAGTCATAAACGTAAGTGGTACCGAGAGACTGGGCTGAGAAACGTTTGAGCTGAGAAATGAGAAAGAGGAAAAGTCAGTGTCGGTTACCGTAGAGAAGCTGTCGTTTGCAGTCGGCATACGATGAAATGGAGACAACTATATTCAACAATTAGACTACGAGTTCTAGTTTTCTACTGCCGAGTCAATAGACAGTCAACGAGGCGCTATTCATAGAAAACGAGAACGAGTGGTCTAACTGAATGTTAAAGTAGAACGCCACTCGCATACTACCTTCGAATTCATTGCAATTTTTATCGAATTGAAGATTTGAAGAAGCCGCCATTGTTACTTGGGCGGAGGAGCCCAAGTCATGGTTCCGACAGGGCTATGACCATACATGGTTGGCGTCAAATTTGCAATTCGGGTGTAATGCACATGCGTAACTCTTAAAATTAGACAGCGCAAGAAGGGGCATTCACATAAAAGTAAAGGAAACCTGGAGGTGAACGCGATGAAAGTGCGACGAAACGCAAAGGCAGTGAAATTGGCTATTTTTGGCCTGCCAATCCAACAACCTAGGTTTTGTTGGTGTCACCAGACTGATACGTCTTTGATACAAGCCTTCCCCCTCCCAAACAAGGCATATACATAACATATATATATATATGTAAAGCGCGAAACTTGATTTTCGTGAAACAGTGCTCAATACATAGAAGTAGAGCGGAGTATATATGGAAGAAAAAAACAAATAAACTACAAGTTCATCCCTACAAGCCTGCTTCGTGGTCGCCCACTCATCATTTTTTTTTACCGTGGTGTATGGACCACTTATTCATTTTACTAAGCAAGGTTTTAAAAAGCTTTTGGTCATTCCGGTTTTAATAATGTTTAACAGTTTACAGGAGTGACTAATCCGATTTTGACAATTGACAAAGTTGAAAATTTTACACGAGTGACTAACCCGATTTTGAGGGTTTACAATCTGCAAGATTTTACATGAGGGACGAATCCGATAAGTCAATATTGATTGATGTATCTCGGTTGATCTGGGACTGATGTGTTTTCAGGGCATCACTGCTCCGGTAGAATGCGTCTAGTGGGCAAATAGCTCGCGGTCAGGTTAAGTCACGCGTTCCACATATGTTTTCATGTTCAAAAGGTTTCAGGTTTGTTTCCGGTGTGGTTTAACACGGTCGCTGAGTAGAAATGTTTGTTGTAGGTAATCTCGCTTTACAAGCTTGAATGATCGGGATCCTTTTCCATGTTTGCCTATCCAAATATGGAGTACATCGTAGTTCCATGAAGTTTCTGTAAGGTTATAACACTGCTGTGCGGTTCCACGGTAGACCGGGTAAAAGATGTATGAGGATAAATATATATCCGGTTTACGTTCCGTAGTTAAGCCAAGTCAAACGTGTCCGAAGGGTTCGCCGCAAAACGTTCCACGTCGAAATGTTCAGCAAGGGTCAATCCGGGTTACGACGATTTTGAAATCCTATCGTCAGGGGGGAGAAGACTGTCCCTCGGCCCGATCCACGAACAACAGACGGCACCCGCCCATAGACAACCCGACGCGAAGGAAAAACTGGGCCGCGAAAGAAAAATGATCATAGAAAAATAAAAATGTTAATTTGGCCTAGAAAGCCCTCGTGGGAATTGTCGTAGGCCGAAATGTGTTCGACAGCCCCATAAGAACATGAAAAAGTGCCAGGGTGCAATGACAAGTGAGGCACATGTACATGCTCAAGCTTCATCGCTTCTTGGGATCACTCAAGAGATCATTTTGTCATTTAAATGTAGTCACTACGTCTCCGAAGTGGTAGGTTCACGTATTAAACCACCAGCGCATTCACGCATGCGCAGACGTTAATCCAAAAAAATTAAAACAAACAAAAAATCTGGACCAGTAGCGGTACCTCTGGACGTGTTGCCTGAGCGGTGTACCATGATGAGTCTCCCCGAGATTTCGGCCCGCGGATCGCTTAACCAACCCCCAGTTCTTCGCTGCTTTCAGATACCCGTCCACGACAGCCTGTCTGCCCCCGACGTGGCAGTGAGGGAGAGAAATGTCGGCCCCTAGACCATATGTGACAGATCCCTTTCGTACTCACAGCTCAGTTCCGGTTAACTTAATATGGGATTTCGAACGATATATATTTGAGAATGTAGTAATTTTCTCCTTCATGTGGTATGCATTGGAGTAGACGGAAGTCCGGTGTCAGAAGACGGTTTGAAAAATTAGCGCATGCGTATTTGCCAAAACTGATAAACTGCCACCGAAATGAGGTGAAACCTCAGTTGGCGACTGAGCCATCCTTGGCACACTCCGCACCTCGCAGAACATTAACCATGCGACAGGATATTATCGGTAAGGGTTATAACTGGCATTAAACTAGAGGCCTTAAAAGTTTGAGAAAAGTCAAAGTAGGGCTATTAGACCTCATTTCCATGGAATTTTACACTTTTTAATTGTGGCCATCTTTCTTGCTCATTTCGGGCTAAATGGTAAGGTTAACCCCTCAGCAAAAAGGCCAAAAATAGCCAATTTCACTGCCTCTGAGTTTCGTCGCGTTCACCTCCAGGTTTACTCTACTTTTATGCGCATGCCCCGTCTTGCCCGGTCTAATTTTCAGAGTTACGCATGTGCATTAGACCCAAATGGCAAATTTGAGGCCAACCATATATGGTCATAGCCCTGTTGGAACTACGACTTGGGCCCCTCCGCCCCGAAGTAACAACGCCCAAGTATACGCTTCCACAGCGTCTTGTTTTGTTTCGTTCACAACGCCGGCTTTTTTGCTACTCACCATCTATCACTCAATAGATAGTGAGTTGCGAATCGAATTACAATCGAATTACAGGATTCGTGATGGTATGTAAGTGGATTTCTACTAAAACAAAATACAAAGCACTGAATGAAAATAATGAGTGAACTACACTGAGGTAAGAAAAGGTCAGGAACACGTCCCTTTTACCTGTAGATGGTCCTTGGTGACGTAAGGGGTGCTGATGGGAAGCCCATGATGTGGGCCCTGTTTCTGTCCATAGGATTCGAACACAATCTGCCAACCACAAAAAAGCGTTCAATACGGAGAACGATAAAGATCTCGGACGCACAATGACTTCTCGAAAGCGTTGTTTCAATCTCTCTACTGCTTCAACGTGGAAATAATACACTCCACTCTCACAAGGCTCTACGTGACCTACTTGAGCTACTGGCCAGAAATTACAGCTACAAGTTTTAGTGACAATGTAATTTAACCACGTACAAGTTCACAGTTTAAGACTAGCACCAAAATTGAATACGATTGCATAAAAGTACGAAACCTGTCCTGTTCTTGGGTCCGTCACTTCCCGATAGATGTTGAAGTCTAAATAATACCCAGATTCATTGGACATGAACATTCGCAGAGGAATCTTCTTTCCCGTGGGGGTGAGCCTGAAAGAGTCAAGGAAACACGTTTGTGTAATTGATTGTAGCATTGAGGTTTTCCTTGGGCCATACAGTCACTACAATAAAGATAGTAGACTGAGGGTTAAGGCGATAGTCAAGTCCCAACATTTCAGACGTAAATCATGAAACTAAAAATTAGAAAACGAAGTGTGTTAAGACGGGGACTACTCAATCAAACAAAGAAAAAAAGTTAAGAGAAAAGGATGACGTCAATCGGTCTCTATCAAAGAAGGCTAACAAAAAGCGGAGCAGAATTCTGGTACTGCGAAATTGCTAACGGGCGCACTGAATAGTCTACCGATAGAATTATTACCCGACAAGCGTGTTTTTGCGGTGTGCATTGTGCTTAAAATGTCGGGTGTGGGAGCAATGACGAGGCTAAACTCCCAAAGCAGCATTCGAACAACGTTGCAATACTCGTCAGATCTCCAAGTACTAGCATCTTACCGGATGTTGACTCTTATTTCAGCTTGCAGAACACGTAGTTTCCACAGCCTTCTCCCGTATCTCGTTACAATGTGACGGATACTCTCTTCAATCTGTAACAACAGGAAGACAAAGAAGATTAGTAGTTTGAGGATAAATATAGTATGTATAAACTTAAATTCTTGTCTGAATAACCCGGTAATCTCCTCATGTTACACTAGGTAATGTTTCTCACAATTGGTCTCTTAATTGTGTCGCCCCACAATTGTAACTGAAGTCATTCCGTTGCCACAATCGCTGCGAGAGGGAGAAGTCGGTTCTGGGCTACCGTGTGCAGCGCTTCTCATAACGCTGCAACCAAGTTTTCAACCTTGTGCACTGGGAACATCTCTCTCTCAAATTGTGTCGCAGTGTCTTGTGGTACTAGCCAATCAAGTTGCTCCGAAGAAAGCATGTGATCGCCAAGAGCGAGACAAGTTCCCATAGAACTTAGCTGGTGTAACAACAGTCTCATGGTCCTTCTCTCACAATTTTCGTACCACACGGGGCTGCGGGCAAGTGTAGTTTGCTAGCAAAGTGAAAAAACGAAAACTAAAAGTAATGAAAGCTTTTACCCTGTTGGGCTCTATGATGACGCATGGAACGAAGTGGAGGAAAATGTGATTACAATCTGTTCTCTTAACCTGTAACAAAGAACACACCAAATAATATCAAAACAACGGAGCGGTGAAAATTTGAGAAACTATACCAAAGCCAATATTTCACATTTCAAATGTGAAAAAAAAGGAAGAGAGAGAAACGAAAATCGTAATAAACGCGGTAAAGTCGCACTACAGCTGAGTGGCCCAAGCTTAACCCGGTTTCTATAGCAGATAGTATCTGAGAGTATTGTTACCCCCCCCCCCCCCCCC
>BLFK01000047.1:108738-123533 GCA_014634185.1 Astreopora myriophthalma | reverse complement strand
CCTCTACACAAAAGGAACGAATGCGGAAAATGCCGGCAGAAAGAAACATAAATAAGGAAAATGCCGGCAGAATAGCTACATAACACTAATAAAAGAAATGATTATGAAGTGTGGTTGATTTCTAAAACCACACTTCATAATCATTTCTTTCATCCATTCCTTTCACGGGAAAACACGCATGAGCCCAGCAAATTGACCAGCTCTCAACTGTGTGGCTTCATAGCTCAGTTGGTAAGAGCACTGCACCGGCATCGCAGAGGTCGTGGGTTCGAATCCCGTTGGAGTCACTTGAATTTTTCAAGTGGATATGAAGACAATTGCTTAAATTGTCCAGCAAGTGTGAGGATCATTTCGTCAGTTGATAACACTAATAATTGGCAATGTAAAGATTCAACAACTGAACTCACGCTCTCTGAAAAACAAACTTCCAGTTGATCTAACGCCTCGAGAACCTGAATCTCGCTCTCCTTTTCCATGTATTCAAATGACGCTTCCTACGACACAGGCGAGGTGGCAGGAAAAAAAATCAATAAGAGGGCAAGAGTTAGTGTCAAAATTCAGAAAAAATTCTCTAAATTGCTGCCAGTAAGATGGTTTAACCAAAAGAGGTATAAAGACGACAGTGTTGTAACATAAACCACCCGGAGGGATATATTGCGCCGTAAATATTAAACGACACACACTGCATGTCCGCTCGGCAGAAAGCAAAACCTCAAACTGTTGCGGTAACAACAGGAAAAAAATAATAATAAAAAGAACAGAAAACAGTGCACTGATCTGGCCCATGGCCTATAATTCCCGAAACGTTAAAAATGCGATGTTGTTTTCCGTGCACATGATAACGATTCCAAAGCTGCGTTGTTACCTTGGTGATGAAGTCCGAATGCCTCACGATGCTTCTGATGAAGAATCTGTGGTCCGTCACTTCTGATTGGCCGGAGATCTAACATCGAAAACAGGTAATGTGAGACTTTCCACTCTAACAATTACCCCGACCCTGAAAATCTACCAAATGGGCTTTAATCACGCGGCGGCCATTTTGCGTATCCAACGAGGGCGTGGCGTTATGTAATTGAGTAACTGTTCACGTAAAAGCTATAGAGAGACAGAGATATGATAGCAAAATACTCTATTAAAATACCTCGCTGCATGCCACACCGGCTGAATATATTGCACTTCTGTTTTCTGGAGGGTTATAGAGCAACATCTCAGAGAAGCGCACTGACTTACCCTTTTTGCGGAGCCCAAGTATAAATGGACGTTGTGGTTCGTTGTTGGAATCGTTTCCAGATCAAAGTTTCTCAGACGGTTCACCTCCAGCTGATAAGCAAGAGCTGGTTCCAAATGCCGATATATGGAATCCTCTTGAAACTGACAAAAAGCAAAACAACGAAACTAAATATGTCCAGAAATGCAAGTAATTGGATGCACGCTGGTTTTGATAAGCGTCACGAAGTGTCCCCTTGCTCTTCTTCTCAAATTTCAACATCACTTGTGTCCAGAAATACAGGCAATAAACGTCACAAAGTGTCCCCCAAACTGTGCTTTTCAACTAAACATAAACAGTTGCATTTACCCTAACCTAGAAATAACCGTAACGCAAACCAAAACCTTATTGTTAGAAATAGGCACTAGACGCTTAGACTTAACGGGACACTTCGTGATGAATATCAAAATTGAGCGTGCATCCAATTACTTGCATTTCTGGACATAAGTGACGAAACTATAAACCCATGTGCACTTGGGGGTTGATTTTTAGAGCTGAATAAAGTCATCCCGCCTTGAAACAACCAGGGCCAGATGTTTTTCGACAAAATGTGACTATTTTACTACATTCTGGATAAAATCACGTGTGATACTTACATCATCTCGAGCTCGAAAGGTGAAGAACCACGGCAACATTCCCTGTTGGATCAATCAAATTTTGAACGACCTTACAACCACACTGACAACAATCACGCTGATCAAGTCTCACATTAAATTTAAGCACGGGTTTCATCCCAACGAAATACAAATCTCAAAGTGGCGACTGGAACACGTTGGCTTGGATTTTCTTGAGAGAAAAAAAAATGACACACACAGGGAAGTACGTCAACAAGCTTGTGTACAATACCTTACAGTCACTTAACAGGTAAGTAATTCTTCTGATTCCTTTGTCCTTTAGGGTCTCTTTCTAGGTAAAGAAAATAGTACACAGCGTAACGGATATTATACACTCGCACCAAAAGGAAACTGTCTGAAGGCGTGTGTCTGATGCTTCAACTAAATACTCATGTTACAACTTTTTATTTAGCGCAATGCGACACAGGCTCAATGACGACTTAAGGAAGATTCTAGTGATGCTAATAATAATGATGATGATGATGACGACGACGAGGACAATCGCTTTCTCCGTCACCGGGCTTCAAAATCTACCATCTTTCTTGTTATTGTAAGAGGAGGGATTTCTGATCAGCAATGCTTATGCTAATCAACGGTGCAGAGGATTGCGCGGGCCGTGAGAGCGGCATCTCTGTGTAGGTCATTGAGGGGCCGGAACGAATGTCAAATTGCGGACGGTTAGAAGTAACATAGAACAATTTGAGCAAATTATTACCTTGGAGTGGGTGAACTCGTACACCATCTTGCGTTGAGTTTCAATATCTTTGCAATTCTGCTCAATTTTCAAGGCAATGTTAATGATGTGAATTGGCTCCTCTTCCTTTTTAGCTCCATGCTAAGGAAAGCAACATACAAAACGTCCAGTTTACTCGATTACTACATTTGATGAAAATATTCTAAACTATCATCTTCCGGCATCTTTTCACAACTCGGCCAGCGTTACTGACACAAACCCTGACCACCACCCTGCGCTATGGCCAGGTGAAGCAGACCAAGATCTCACCACCTGACAAAAAATTGGAGAACAGCAAATTTGAAGTTTACTGCCTCTTTCAAAAAGTTTGGTATTGTTCGCACTATGGTTAACTAAGCGCTTGGCCAATAAAGTTGAACGACATTTAAAGGATGCTGTCAACTACCACGTTGAATTCATTATTCGCATCAACTTCCGTGTAAAACATAACAAAATTAAGGCGCATTTGCCTTAGTTTTCCTTACTTCTGTTCTGTTCTCCATTTCCCAAACAGGATCAAGGCCAATCTTTCGTGCCATGGGTGATGGAGACAGCTGGTCTGGAGTCGCTGGCTCAAAACGGTTCATGATTTCATCAAAATTCCTGTGGAATATTTTAAGTGAAGCAAATCTTTGCATGAAGTTGCTTCCGAACACATGCATGCTGTGTCGAACCAAGACACAGGTCTTTGGCCACCGTGTTCTAAGTCAAAGAAGCGGAAGAGTCACAATGCTCGTTGGCAATACTGTTCTCATTTCATCACATGAACTGCATACGAAGAATTAAGAAGACCCTGAGTAAAACCAGCCTTAAAAGTGCCACACGAAATACCGCAGTGTTTTGCATCAAACGTCAAACCTTCGCGCTCCAAATATTAAATACAAGATGAAAATCCGTGGTTACGAAATTTTTATAGAGTCCCTTCGTGTTGAGGCTAATAAATTAATTTCACACCTTTCAAATTCAAGCACGGAATGAAAAGCAGCCATTACACCAGTTCTCTGACAAGGCTTCAAGGTCGGCTGGTGATTGATGAGGTCAAACATGTCCTCGCTGAGACTTCGGACCTAACAAATCATTACAACACACAGCTGGTTGGTAATCAGTCTCCAGAGACAGAGAAAAATGGTGAATGTACAAATATTGCTGGACGGACAAAAGAGGCTAATGACAGATCTACTGATTCGTCCAACCAGCATGGCTGCGATAGCGTAACATGCAAACCATCTTATATATACTTATTATTTTTTTTTCAAATTTTTTGGGGGCATGCCTTGACAAATAAAGATCAACACCAAACGCTGATATAGAGAACTACCGAAGTGACGAAAACTTACATATTTAGCAATCGTCTGTTATCCCGAAATTCAAGGGCTTGGTATGAGGTGCTAAAATCCGTACCTTATCTGGGCCACCCCATTACCGTTGTTCCATCCGCGGGTATTTGTGGGACCTCAAAATTGGCCTACTCCCAACGAAGATAGCTCCGTAGCTAAGTTCCTTGGAGCTTGGCAGCTGTAACGCCGAAGCTCGCGAGTTCAAACCCCGCTGAGGCTTTGAATTTTATTTTATCAACTTCCTCGCAATTATATACAATTTACTCCAAAGCTCTCAATTGTTCATGATGTAGAGTCCGTTCTACTCTCCCAAACTGTCCTCACTGCTCAACTAAATCAAGCACGAGGCTCTGGCTTCAAAAATTCGACATCACAAAAACGCCATAACCGCTAGCATCTCGCAAGACATCAAAACGTACCCTTGGCATGGCAAGAACTGTTTTACTCGACGGAACTTTCAGTGGCAACCTGAAGAAATACGAGGAGAACTGTCAGAATCAGTCAGAATCTTATCACTTACGATGTTACTAGACAGTGGTTTTTCAGAGATACCGTCACTCGTTTAATTACATCATGTAACTTTCAACAGAAACGAGTCTGCTTTTTCTTGTCACCGTTTTGGAATATCCTCCATTCATTTCTTGGTTTTCAATTTTACTTCGAAACTTCTACATTCACACACCGTTTGGTAGATCACAAACCGACTTTGCCAAAAGACACAGGCAAATTACTGAACAAGAGCTGACGCTACCTGTTTGGATGCGCACTGGGAAGAATGAACTGGAATTCGACTATCAAGACACTTTCATCAGTCTTAAGAAAAGAAATAAAGTAAAATTAGTATATAGCGGGTCCAACCATAGAGTTCAATGCAACCCTGGAGGCTTTGCTCGGTGCTGTTTTTGTTGTTTTGTTGTTTGTATTTTGACTGCCATATGTAGCGTTTAGCTCCGTGTTTTTAGGGTCTTTGGCGTTTGTATAAGTTAAGTTACTGTACGTTTCAACAAAATTGAAAAGTGAGCACTTTTCAACAAGTTTTTAACTTCATGAGCACTTTTCAACAAAATTGTTCAAACCAGAAATGAATACAACCTACCCTACCCCCCAGACTCGCATCATATAGCATCCTTATTATTATTATTATTACTATTATTATTATTATTATTATTATTGTTCTTATTTTCAAAGCGCGAGACACATTTCTGAGGACACGTAAGTGGCTTGCAGTCGTGGCGATAGCCCCACCCCTCCCCCCGTGCAGATTGCAACCTCGTCAGGGTCTTTTATCTCTCCATAGGGAGCTGATTGCAAGATGAAAAACCCCGGAAACGAGGTTGCGCAGCTTGCTGTTGTTGCTGTCACCATCAATACCTTTTCATGATAAAGTGTGGTGAGTTCGTAGGCTTGGTAACTGCGCCTGATATAAACCTACAAAGTAAAGGGGGTGAGTTAAGCTACGGAAATTCGATTGCACATAACGATAAGTGAAACAAAACAGGGACCCATCCTCGAAACGTCTACAGTTGAGCCTCGGAAAAAATGAAGGAGAGAGGGAGTGGGTAGGGTTTTGAATTGAGGACCCTTTTCGTGGATGACTACAGTGGATGCCTTTTGGCGCCCTGCGAGCGTTGAGGCGCAAGAATGGGTCTTTTCCGAGTTCACGATTCCGCCCATTTTCAAAGCGAGTCGAAGCGCGAAGTCTTTCTTATGAAAATTAGCTTTTATTCATATGCAAAGTAAAAATAATTACTACAACAACAATTTCGAACTTGGACTCGCTTTGAGGAGGGAGATGTGAATTCGGGAATGATCTACTTTGGCCTTTTTTGCATCTACCTCCTTCAGTTCTCGCTAACACAGGGATGGCGGTCTTCTCGTTTACGGTCGCTACTAAGCCACCACGAAGAAACTTTCTTTGGCAGCTTACCTCAAGGGCCGCTCTTCTGACTGCTTCGTTGGAGTGGTAGAAAAAGCTTGGAAGAATGTCAAATAGTGCGTTATCCGAGAGAATCAATTTCTGGAACGACAACAACAAACGCTCACAATTATTAGTACTTAGTCAGCTGCTACCAGCTACGAAAAGCAATTGTGCTGATGATGACGACGACGATGATGGGCCTTGTTCGTGAATGATCTATCTCGTGTGATTGTAGCAACAGATTTCACTAGTCCATTTCTTACGCTCTAACTTACGCTTTGTTATTTCTTTTTTTTTTAATCTCACCTGGAAACTGTCAGAGGCCAGCTGGTTGCCGTACATGTCAATGGCTGAGAGAAAAAGGGATTCCACCTGATTGTGACGACGTTCGTACGACGGTTGCTGAGAAGCCAAAAGTGCCTTGGGAGGTAAAAACATGTTAATAGCGTTTGACCGATGTAACTGTACCTTGACTCGATTGGGAATCGAAAGGATTTTAATTCTGCAACGTCGAATGAAAAACTGGGGGAACTTCTTATTCCACTGATCTCTTTTTGGTCAAGATTATCGTCGTTTTGTAGCACAGGAACGCAAAGAAACAACACCACAGTACTATTCGCACAAGGTTCGAAATTGATGGACGCCTTTAAGAAAAGTTTAATTTACAGTTTTGTGCCGACGTATTTCAAAATGCCGTCTAACGGTATGCCGCAGCACTGACTAACTCCAAAGTGGCTGAAGCTACGTGAAAGAAAAAAAAAAGTACCTGAGTTGAATTTTATGTACTGATAAAACTGACCTGTCGCGCTCTAAGTGCAACCTTGGCATTGTCATGTCGGTTGAGAGTAGTAAGTTCTTGTAATATATGATTCAGTTCATCGGACATGCCGGATTGCCGGCCACATAGCTGGTCCTAAAATCGAGATAAAATCAAGCTCAGCGCACTTCCCTTCCTGCTTTAATAGCGACCTTTGGATTGAAGTGCGAGTACGAGTTTTCCCTAGACTGAGCACGCGCATTAGGTTTCGAGGTCGAAATTTTTCCAAGTGCGCGTGCTCAGAACGAAAGTACTCGAACTCTCCTCGAACTCGAGTCGTACTCGAGTCGAGTCGAGTCGAGTCGAGTCGAGTCGAGTACTCGAGTCGTACTCGAGTCGACTCGTAGTCGTACTCGAACTCCAATCTAAAGGTCCCTAATAAATGTTGCGACGGCAAAGCACAGTGAGGGGCATTTTGCGTCCTACGTAACGTAGCTCACGGGTGCTAAGTTTGAATAGCATCACCCCAGTGTATCCAGAGACATCATTGATTTTACGAGTTCCCTTCATACGGGAACCATCTGTGAGGTCGTCTTTTTTTTTTTTAAATTTTAAAAAACAAAACTTGATTATCTCCGGACTGAGAGGGCAGTTCTCCGAAGCAAGTGTTCCCGTACGAACGAAGTTTTCCGTGTTTTCGCCGCGGGAAATTGCTCGCGCCACTCCCACTTGTCCTCCTATTTTCTCGCCCTAATTTTCCCACGGCCAGAGCACGGAAATCTTCGCTCGCTTTGCAGGCTAAGACGGAATACACCGCCAGTACGTCTAGCTTTTGACCAAGGTTTCGAGGTAAATCATTATGTCCATCTGCACTGCAGGCTACGCAGTTCTTAACATAAAAGACCTTTCAAACGAGCATTAAATCCATGAGCATTTTTATCCATTTTCACTGGCCCGTGGAGATTAGCAACTGCTACCTGTAGGCCAGTTTGTTTGTTCATTTGTCAGTCTGTTTGTTTGTTTTTCAAATCACGGCTTCCCGAATTTCTCACTGCTAACCGACAACGCACTGGCGCCCAAACAACGGCACAAGCGAAGACTACCCTTAAGCCTTTCGTTATTTCTAAGATTTATTTAATACTCACTATTAACATGATCGTGAGTTGGTTTTTCTTGACCACGGACGCGTGAGAAAATATGCTTTGCACCACTGGCGCGAGATCCTTGCTCTTGTGTTTGTCACGCAACAATGTCACGCACTTTTCAAAGTTTCCTGAAAAATGTTCAAGAATGACCACATACCATTCAGCAGAAGTTGTCATATAGAGGAATAACTACAGCTGTACCAATGTAAGCCATTTACAAACGGCGTTTCTGACGGAACCAACAGCAACGTGAACTACAAAATTTTGGTTTAAAAACGTTGAACATTTCAGTTGTACAATAATTCCTTGATGGCAGTATACCTTCATTGAAGAGAACTTCCTGTTGCAAGTACTGTCTCAAGAGACTTAATCCTACGGCCTTCATATGTCCCCGAATCCCATTGCGGTATCTGAAGAGACAATGAAAGAATATCAGCTTGAACAAACGTTTGAATACACGGATTTTCTTTTCCATTGGTCATTGATGTGTCGATAACCGCGGGCGTAAGGACCACGAAAACAAATCGCAATGCAACGAGAACGCGGTCAAGTTATTCTCTTTTATTCTCAAAATAAGTAGCCAGAATGACAGGTAAAGAGATTGAATGTGACTCTCATTGTAAATTTGACAGTGTTTCTTCATGGGATCAATCCTCGCATTTAATATTCATCACTGGAACTTTTTCTTCGTGCACTGAAAGCCAACAAAAAAAGCAAAGACGTCCAGCTGTTTTTTAATTCTTGGACCCAGTAACAACCGGAAAAATAAAAGCAATTGCAAAACAAAATTGACCTTTTAGAGCGGTTTTCAATTGAGTGTCGTAAAACCGATATCAAAGAAATTACTCCGACCAATCACAGCAGGTGCAAACAGCGCAATGAGCCAATCAAAATTCGTAGCAATTCGATGTAACTTGCTCAAAGCGCGGGAAAATCGCATGTGCATGTGCAAGTCGCGATTGGTTTTGGTTTTCCTTCTCATTGGTTGATAAACTGGCGTGAGAGTTTTAAGCCAATCACTAGGCGTAGCAATCGCAACGGCGTAATTACTTTGAAAACCGCTCTACTCGAATAAAATCTCATCACAAAGAAAACACTTACCGCTGGACAAGTTGAACAATGTTCTGTGTGTTCAAAAAGAACGCATCTCGTTCAGCTCGCTTTGTTAGAGTGGCTGCGTGGGCATCAACAACGTTAGCGATCTGTTGGAAATGCAGTTTGCTGCGATTAGTGACCCTACTACGTTCGTACTGGTCTTAGCAAGCACAAGGAAAGAGGAAGCCCGAAGGAAGTTCAAACTTGTCTAAAATGACGTAAAAGGAAAGCTGTGAGGACATAACACAATTCTCTCAATGAATCGGTCCCAATGCGTACGAGGGGTAGTGTTAAATGGACGTCGAAGACTTGAAAGCAGCTGTGGGTTAAGTACTAACCTAAAATTTGTTTTGCGTCCACTTTTAGTTGACTCAGTAAGTGACCTTAGCGACCTTTTAGAGACCTGCCTGTGAGCGTCTTCTCTTACACTCTTACAGAGACGTGTTGCTAGAAAATGTGGGCGAAACCACCGCCCAAGAATACAAAATGTCCAACAAAAAGTTTCAAACAAAGAAAGTAAAAACGAAATGGCGTTCCTTCACTAATCATACTATTGATGCAGCTTTTAACTATGTGACCATTTGAGAGACCGGAGATAAAACTGACACATCGATGTCGTAATACTTGACCTGTTGACTGGGAAATTGGCTCAGCACAGAGGTAATGTTACTGGCATAACTAGACAGATGCTTCTTTATAGTCTCCTCAACTGTGGTAGGAATACGCCCGGATATTGACGAAATCATCTCCTACAAAGGAGTAGAACGGCACCGTGAATATCTGCCCCGAACAAAAATTGAAATTTCAACTATTGCAAAAACAGCATCATCCGTGACATGTTGGAGCATTCCCACAAAATTGCTCGCCAGGCACAGTGGAAAATTCAAGGACACATAAAATATTTAAGAAATAGAAAACATTTTCCGTGTTTCTATCGAGTTATAGAAACACGAGTGGAAGTTTGGGAGAACGAGAAATGCGGTGGGAACACGAGCCACAGGCGAGTGTTTCCACGGCTTTTTCGAGTCTCTCCCAAACTTTCACGAGTGTTTCTATAACTCGATAGAAACACGAAGAAAATGTTTTCTATTTCTTTTACAAAATAGCCCAAGGAAAATAACGAAAAACGAAGGAAACTTTATATTTTATTTATCATCAAAACGCAGATCAAAGCGCATGAAAAGCCACGAAAATCGGTAAGATCTGATTCTTACTGACTACAAAAGTATAATTAAGGATAACTGGGACGATCACTTCGTCCTTTCATTTATTCTTCGCAGTTCACACATGAAAATATATATTTCATATGGTCATAGCCACAGTCAATGAGTGAAACCAAGTTGAACGTTTACACATAAGGGACAAAAATACTTATTTGCACTATCCATGCAACCAATTATTTACTGGTAGCTAACCTGCAGTTCTAGTAAAGGTAATGCGGGATCCTTCAAAGCCTTCATAAGCATGCTGACATTCTCTTCCAGTCGCGTTGAGAAATGCGGTTCCCCAACTGCATAACCATCCATGACATTTTGGAGATTCTCGCGAGCAACTCGAAACACCTGTCAAACAATTCAGTTCAGAAATTTACTTTAAGTGTTAATTGTTACTGACAATGAAATGGAATGTTGATGATAGGAAATGCGTGTCCTAAAATAATAAAAATTGTTGGTCTAGTTTAAATACCTCGTTAACTTAATAAGGAACCAAAAATATCAAAACTGACGAATTGAGGAAGGCATTGTGGAAATTGTCTTTACCTGATGCAGTTTTGTTCCTTTTAATTTGGCTTCACAGGCTACAGGAAACTGACCGGTATAGAGCTGAGCCTTCAAAGGGGTAGAAAATCATAATCACACAGAACACATATCTGCTACTTCACCATGGCACAGCATTAGTATTGCCAATATTGCAATTTTCTGGAAAAGACACCACCCCCCAGCTTGCAAACAACAGCCGTCCCCTCTTAAAATTCCCACAACTGCAACTTTTGCGAGTGCAGAAAGATCACAGCAAACGCGACCTTACAAACAGATCAGGCATCACTCGGAGAGAGAAGAAGTGTAACGTCATTGGATTTTGAATGGATTGTCTCAAACTAAAGAGTCCATCCACAAAACTATCACGTCAACTATTAGGTCGGATCAATGAAAATATGTCGGATAAATGAAAATATGAAATATGAATTATTTCATATATACTTCACATCAATGAAAACTGCTGTCTAAAGGCAATTACTTCACTCCCACTCTGTCTACAGAATTCACAGTTCCGCCCTAGTTTTACAGACGTTTGCATTGCACTCTGCTGTCCATGGTTAATTACACTTCGTTACAACGTACAGCTGATTGCACTGACAACAAAAGACATGACTTGGAGGAAACGGCCAAGATTCACACTCTGCCCTCCATTCAAAGGCTAGTTTTATGATTCCAGTTGAGTTTTAAAGCTCCCAGACTGCACCTCACAGCAGCTTATTGATCAAAACTCACCATTGCACACTGGATTTCAAAAATGCTGTACCCATGCAACTGCCAGTACTTTACCTGTGTTACTTTACTCGGATCATCAAGCTCCAGCTTGGCCACAATTGAACCAGGTTCCAAAACTGCTCCTGGATTCTTTACATAATGTACACTGTTGGACAGTCAACAAAGCCACTAAGACTTTGCATGAAATTATAGTAGTACATTATTTGTCTTGATAAAAGAAAAAAGGACACCGAGATAAATGTCTCAGTCTAAAAGTTTTTTTTTTTTTTTTTTTTTTGGGGGGGGGGGGAGGGGGCTGTTCGTTTTTAGAGTAAACACAGTCTGCTGCAGCCAAGTGCCATTTCTTAACTTGCTGGACAAACTTCATCTGGACACTACCAAACGCACGATTCTCTCCCTTTACCTCATTCTGCTTCCTCTATCCCCTCGCTACCAGTCAATGCTGGTCACAAATGAGCTCATGTCACAACAAGTACTTCTGCACACCAAAAATTGACAGAGCGAGGAAGAGAGGGAACGAAAGGCCATTTTATACATGAAATGTATTTTGCGTCGCGTAATAAGATTGTTCGAGGGCCCAAATCTATATTTTCTAGGATTGCAGATATCTGCTCAGGAATGGTAGCAAGATAATTTTTAAAGGCACACCTTTCAAGACTCAAACTTACCAGCCACTCTCGCTTACTGTCAAAGGCATGACCATCTTCATAACCTACAAAAGGAATCCTTTGTTGAGGAATTTAAGCGTAAAATTAACCGAACGCAAACACAGCTGAAGTAAGACATTAGACTCACTTCAATTTCGGCATAAGATTCTCCTTGAAAGACATGCCCTCCATCATCAACAACAAATTGAATGAGTTTTCCAGCAGAAGGTGATCTGCGAATCAACATCAAGATTAATAACGACAGGGCTGCAATGTTCTAACCTTCTTCTCGAGACCAAGCAGTCTTACTGATCAGATTCATAGTCGACTTCGTGAAAATACAACCAGAGACGAAGTTGATTTGTTCATTAAGTAGAGAATGTAGGTCAGTTTGGTAGGCTTGTGTGCAGAGGACACCGCCTCTACCATTTGGTCCTTTACAGTAAAAGCAGGCGCTGTTCCAGAACTCTCCAGGCACAAAACAATGTTTTCCCAGCGTTTGCTGCTAGTATTGCTTTGTTTGGCCAATGATGGAAGCGTACGCATTCTTTTGCTCAAATTTGGCGACTATTTTAAATACTGGGAAACATACAGAAGCCGTGTGCTCCTTGGGAAAAGTCCTGTCGTAGAGATTGTTGGCACCTTTGGCTCACTGCTAATTATCACTAATCACATGAGGTAACGATGGGAAAAGAGTCTCTTGCAAAGTCCACGGGAGGGGGGGGGGGGGATACTCGTTTCTTTAATACCTCAAAACTGTAGGATCGTTCTCCTTCTGAAAAATGCACGTCTTACCACTGATCGTCAATCTGTAACTGTATAAGTCGAGAAGACAAAGAGAAGAAATATGTTTAACATTTGCCAAGACGACCAGACATCAAGCAACACATGGCTTGCGGTTGTCTGTAAGACTTGATCATTTGATCGCATTTGGTCATCTCGCCATGGAAAGTGCGCTCTACAAATTTACAATATACTTCACTCGATATCCCGGATCTTTGGCACAAAAAAACAACAACAACAACGACGTATGCCTTTTGTTCATAAATCCTTTTGGATTTTTTAATTCTTATGACTTAGAACAGTGTCTATCCTAATCCAGGTTGTTTATGAAACTCCTACATCCTTGAACCAATTGTTAACTTCATGATCCTATGTAACTCCCGTTCTTATTTTCCTTTCAGTTTTATCGTTTGCCCAGCCCCGTTTATCCCAGGTACAGCCCAAGATTTCCTCCCTTCGATGTGACGAAACCTGTTGATTCCTACCAACTTGTTACGCTGGTTTCAACATGCAGGGTTGAGTGCCTCTGAAGCACGCCTCTCTTTTATCTGCTTATTTTTAAAGATCAATGATTAGCGCTGGAGTGTCCGTTGTTTTGGAACTCTTCTTGCTAAAGCCTCTGAATCCTTGACTGGCGTTTGCGGGACTCTATAAGCTCACAAACTCAGTTTCAAGTTGTATTAACAAACCTGTCCACTTCCTCTTTCATGTACGTTGTGTGGCTGCTGTCGTTCCAAGACAGAAGTAATCCGCCGTCGCTCATTCTAAAAAAACGCAGTCAAATCGTTTAGTTGTCGGTCGACCGAGTGATTCTTACCGGAACCTTCCTGCCATCCACCATGAACATCGTCAA
The DNA here is from genome assembly GCA_014634185.1 of Astreopora myriophthalma. NCBI lineage: Eukaryota > Metazoa > Cnidaria > Anthozoa > Scleractinia > Acroporidae > Astreopora > Astreopora myriophthalma. The sequence continues at coordinate 109,892 of BLFK01000047.1, read as the reverse complement.
ATTAAGCAATTTGAAATGGAATAGCTCTGCCCCTTGTCGTTCAAAGGGTGGATGGCGCTATCCACTGGATAAGTCACTATCCACTTGATAACCCTATTGGTCCCTTGCTAGTACTTATCCTCTGGATACTGATTTACCCGGGCCGAGCTGTTCGAAACTGAGTGCTAAACTGGGTTAAATACCAGCGCTAATCCTGCTTCAAATAACCGGCCCCGTTGGATAGTTTAGCGCCCGGTTATCCTCCTTGTGAACAAGCGAAGCCTGATGGTCTTGTTAACAGCTGAAACTGAGGAATTCCATTGGAAAAACATCCTCTGCCTGTCAAAATCTCCCCTGGGCGTCTCGAAAAATGCATCAAAGCATGCTGTCCCCCTGAAGTCAAATCTATCGCAACTAAATACCTGTGAGCTTCCACTTCCGTCCAAGAATTGTTCAGTTCCAGGAAAAAGGTGTTCGGTCCAGACTTGCTTACCTTAAAATGCAACCAACAAAAATTAAATTGAATTTTGGCTTCAGATTGCGTTGTGTATGTAAATCATTCATCACATGATATTTCATAAATATATTGCCAATACACTGAATTAAAGTGCCCCTGTTATAAAAAAAAAACACTTCCTTTTTTCCTTCAGATTTTGAAAGTGTGTTTGCTTAACACCTGACTGGCAAAATTTTGAGCTTTGATTTTTATCCAAAGGCCGTTTACTTTGAGTGTAAGTTTTGGATTTCACGGTCCGCCATTACTCACGTTCAAAACTGACCGATTGGACCTCAGAGGGTTGGACCCAGGGAAAAGTGACGTCAGAGGCTCACTAGCTTAATTTCAGCGTGTGAACGCAGCTTATTATATATGCAAAGCGTGAGTTTAAAAGTCTGAAAGCCCAAAACCCCCGTGCTGCATATTAATTCTGCGGCGTACACACGTATTGCATTCTTAAACTAGTGAGCCTTTGACGTCATTTTCTCCTCGATCCAGCTCTCTCAAGAACATAATGTTAGTAATGGCGGACCATTAAATAGGAAAATTACAGTTAAAATAAAGAGGTGTCTTTTTGAAATCAAGGCTTAAAACGTGGGTCACTTGTTGTTTTGTTAACATAGTTTTGAAATCCAAAGAAAAATATGAATTGATTTTTTGGTCCCAGGGGCACTTTAAG
>BLFK01000047.1:92466-108389 GCA_014634185.1 Astreopora myriophthalma | reverse complement strand
GGGAATACTCGTTTCTTTAATACCTCAAAACTGTAGGATCGTTCTCCTTCTGAAAAATGCACGTCTTACCACTGATCGTCAATCTGTAACTGTATAAGTCGAGAAGACAAAGAGAAGAAATATTTTTGATACACACTTTTTTCCCCTTTAAGAAAAAGCTGGCCTTGGTTAACATTTGCCAAGACGACCAGACATCAAGCAACACATGGCTTGCGGTTGTCTCTAGGACTTGATCATTTGATTGCATTTGGTCATCTCGCCATGGAAAGTGCGCTCTACAAATTTACAATATACTTCACTCGATATCCCGGATCTTTGGCACAAAAAAAAAACAACAACAACAACGTATGCCTTTTGTTCATGACTCCTTTTGGACTTTTTTAATTCTTAGAACAGTGTCTATCCTAATCCAGATTGTTTATGAAACTCCTACATCCTTGAACCAATTGTTAACTTCATGATCCTATATAACTCCCGTTCTTATTTTCCTTTCAGTTTTATCGTTTGCCCAGCCCCGTTTATCCCAGGTACAGCCCAAGATTTCCTCCCTACGATGTGACGAAACCTGTTGATTCCTACCAACTTGTTACGCTGGTTTCAACATGCAGGGTTGAGTGCCTCTGAAGCACGCCTCTCTTGTATCTCCTTATTTTTAAAGATCAATGATCAGCGCTAGAGTGTCCGTTGTTTTGGAACTCTTCTTGCTAAAGCCTCTGAATCCTTGACTGGCGTTTGCGGGACTCTATAAGCTCACAAACTCAGTTTCAAGTTGTATTAACAAACCTGTCCACTTCCTCTTTCATGTACGTTGTGTGGCTGCTGTCGTTCCAAGACAGAAGTAATCCGCCGTCGCTCATTCTAAAAAAACGCAGTCACATCGTTTAGTTGTCGGTCGACCGAGTGATTCTTACCGGAACCTTCCTGCCATCCACCATGAACATCGTCAAATTAAGCAATTTGAAATGGAATAGCTCTGCCCCTTGTTGTTCAAAGGGTGGATGGCGCTATCCACTGGATAAGTCACTATCCACTTGATAACCCTATTGGTCCGTTGCTAGTACTTATCCTCTGGATACTGATTTACCCGGGCCGAGCTGTTCGAAACTGAGTGCTAAACTGGGTTAAATACCAGCGCTAATCCTGCTTCAAATAACCGGCCCCGTTGGATAGTTTAGCGCCCGGTTATCCTCCTTGTGAACAAGCGAGGCCTGATGGTCTTGTTAACAGCTGAAACTGCGGAATTTCATTGGAAAAACATCCTCTGCCTGTCCATATCTCCCCTGGGCTTCTCGAAAAATGCATCAAAGCATACTGTCCCCCTGAAGTCAAATCTATTGCAACTAAATACCTGTGAGCTTCCACTTCCGTCCAAGAATTGTTCAGTTCCAGGAAAAAGGTGTTCGGTCCAGACTTGCTTACCTTAAAATGCAACCAACAAAAATTAAATTGAATTTTGGCTTCAGATTGCGTTCTGTATGTAAATCGTTCATCACATGATATTTCATCAATATATTGCCGATACACTGAATTAACGACCATGCTCGACATTCATGAGGTGCGAACGATGGTTTCCTTGGACTTTAGTCCTTGAAGACATACACCTGTTTGCCCTGGTTTAAAGTAATCGTACTGGCGTTAAGTAACTACGTGCACCGATCCATTAATTATGAAATCATAAAAGCTCACTCGTAAGATATACTTTAATCCCTCATTTATGAGTTCAACATCTTCACTGTTTGCTAAGCAGTCTGTGGGAAGGATCTGCCCCCTGCAAACAGAAATAAAACAAATCTGCAGCAAGCAGGAAATAAATATCCAAAACAACTATACATAATAACCATGTTCGGCTTAGTAATAACATTATGTGGTATTACATGTAATACTTACGGTTGCAAAAATTTAGCACGTTTAAGATAGGATATTTAAATGAGCCAGCTCTCAAACTGCTCTCAAACTGAAGTACTTGCGTACAGTGCCTTTAAGTGAGATATTTAGAAACAAAGGCAGTACGAGGTGAGACTAAAACAACAATTAACAACGGGACGACTTTCTACAGCAAATGTGATACCGCATCGGCTGAGTCTGAAACATTAAGATGTCGTATCCAAAATCTGACGTTTCGTAGGTTACTAGCCCTGCGTCTGGGTAAGTATGAAGGGGCCAATGCACGCAACATCAGCTATTGATGCCAGATTTTTGAATTTTGTGTCACGAATGTCACTTAACTATCCCGCATGTAAGAATGACTGCACATGGCTTTAGAGCGTTTGTTAGTACACTCGACACGTACCGCTCAAGAGCAGACTTGAAGTTGACGTATCTCTTGCTAATCCCTGCCTCAGCTATATGAACGGCTCCACAAATAACACCGAGAATTGCATCAGGGCGCTCTGTCTGCAGAGGAATACAAGTTTCATAAGAAGTGGGGGCACGCTGCAGGGAACTGTGTCTCTCGTGTACATTGACGCCTTGAAGCCGTTTTTAGCAAAGGTCCTGATAGATGGAAAATGTTACACCCAAAAGCTTCCGATACAACTCAGCTAGTTAAGTAGGAACAAAACTGACGATCAAGATTTTCAATGCCCTAGTCGTATGTGAGCCAGGACGTTTCTCCCGAACTAAGGGTGCGATTTTTTGGGACCATTCTGTCTATTCCTGTTCCAGTTTAGGATCAACGGGATAACAGGAATAAGGTTTTCCAGAAGAACGCGTATTCCGAAAACCGACGGAATGGTTCTTGCAGAGGTGACCTGAGAACCACCGCTCGGAAGACTTTGGACACGACTGCATGAGACTGACGTTTTGGCGGCCGCGCCCGATTTTGGCGCCAAAATAATCGCAAACGAACGCGTATTCTGTGTATTCCGAGTAAACCGTATTCTGTTGATTCCGTTCATTCTGTTATCGAAAGCAGAATGAACGGAATACTATTCCGTACATTCCGAGAACGGAATAAATCCCCCCCAAAAAACGCCCAAAACGACCCTTCCGTCTAATCTTATTCCGGAATAGTGGCAAAAGAATGCACCCTTGGTTTACCGGCCCAGCTCTCAAGAGTTTCCTGCAGGTAACTGAGTGGAGAGGTATGCAGGACGCTTTTCGCCTGAACCAAGTTTAGTGGCCTAGCTCCCACGAGATTCCTGTAGCTAAGTTGTAGGGCACCCGAACTAGTAATCCAAAAGTCATATGGGTTCGACTCCTGCTAAAACAACTCGATCTGTTTGTACTATGCCCGCGCCACCAGAGAGATACATCGCCTCGTTCCTTTGAGGGGGAGCAGGGTTGGCGCAGTGGTGAGAGCGCTCGCCTTCCACCAATGTGGCCCGGGTTCGATTCCCGGTCTCGGCGTCATATGTGGGCTGAGTTCGTTGGTTTCTCTACTCTGCTTCGAGAGGTTTTTCTCCGCCGGGTTCTCCGGTTTTCCCCTCTCCACAAAAACCAACATTTGATTTGATTTGTTCTGATTTCAGTTGATTTGTAGTCTCCCCAATTAGTAGAGCACTCGTACTCGGCTATTATTATTATTATTATTATTACTTCACCTGATCTTGTATTGAAATAAGGAAGTCCAACCATCCAGTGTCGATTTTGTTGGTTGAGAAGTACTCGTGTTCCAAAAGCTTGATCAGATACTCCACAGTGGTACGAAAATCCCCACGGATGGAAATTTCCTTCAAAGCAAGGACCATGTGCCTATGTTTGAAGAACACATACAGAAGAGATCATAAAGTAACAATTTCGTGGCGCGTCTCATTCCTAATAGTGAAAATCAGGCTTCCAACTTATCTGAGCAAAATTCATCGTCATCAGAACCATATCATGGAAGGGGCAGACGAATTTCATTTTGTGTACTACAAGCATAGGTTGCACAAAAATTCACGACAGATGTGATTGCTAATGCAAATTTCAATTAGCGCATAAATGTACTAACTTAAATTTCCATCCCTAGCTTGTTCAAAGTAAAATGCACAAACGGTGGTCGTCTGGTGTTGGCAGTTAGGCCTGAATTTAAGTTACAAAAAATTAGAATTCCCCCAAAACTAGGGTCTGGGAAAGAAGCTACTAATTACGTTAGCGTAAATTGATGGTACCACCCCAAGATGGATATTTGTGTACAGGAGCTAGATCTAATTGGAATTTGTATGGATTGTTGTTGTTGATTTGTTTGTTTCTGTTCGTTCGAGGAGAGAGGAAACCGGAGTACACGGAGAAAAACCTCTCGCTCTAAGGACCTGAACACAACCACACATGGTGTCAACGCTAAGATTCGAACCGGGCCGCGCCCCCTTCCATTAATTCATGTTTCCCACGACACCTCAGAGGTGTTGACTATTTCCTGACCTCCGCGCTGCATCCCTGTCCTCTCCCCAAGCAAAGCAGTGACCAAACTGAGAATCAGCAAATTCGTGAAGGCCACCATCCGCTCCGACACTGAAGTAGCCCCACACGTTCTTCATGCTGCGAAATGTTAACTCTTTGATAGTACCACTGCTGGGTTTAAACCCCTAAGAATAAAGAAACAAAATGTCATTCGCACCACACAATTGCAGAACACAATAATTGTCAAAATATCAACAGCCTGCTTAACGCTGGGAACTAGTAATGTTCGCAAATTCGCTTGAATGAATTCCAAATATAATGGAGCCTCGTACCTCGTCTGGGTTTTCTGAAGTGATGCGGGTTGCAATGACGTGTCCCTTGGGCTTTGGGAGGTTCTGAGGACTGAGGAAGAATTGACGTCGTCACAAAAGTGATAATTTACATTATGCTTTTGCTTTTCACAAAAGTGGCGCGAAAGTTGCCTTTACGGGTCATCAAACTGCGAATATTTGGTGGCGGAACAACCCATGTTTGATAGCCAATTAGATAATGTTTTTACGTCACGTGTTTACGCTTAGCTCCAACCGACCGTAGCTTCCGCGCCCTTCCGTCATTTCGCTCTAAGTCCGCTATTAACTGCTGTCTTTTGGGCTCAGTTTACAACGCGCCGTATACTTTTCAAAGTTGCCAGCTCAAACAGAGGCAAAAGAAGTAAACACTAGCCCTAAGCATGCAGTTAACTTTATTCCTTATCCACTGTGTTATTCTTAAAATCATGCATTATTGATGAACGTGTAATAAATTCCCTTCTAGGCGCGGATTCAGGGCGGTTTCCACTGTTTACAGAAAGCGGTCTCATCCTGTCGGAATAACTGAAAATCACGAGAAACGGCATTTGAGAGCGCACTTTTTTTAGGGAAGCATGCCGCCAGACTTCTCTACCGGGTGGCAATCCAAGTCTTTGAAAACGGTCAAGTTTTCCTTTCTGGATCCGCGCCTGCCTTCCCATTCAAATGCCTTGATCCTAGAAGGCCAACAACGACGACAACCGTATGACGGCATTAAAACATAGATTAGCGTTCGCGTGGCCCGGGAGAGTAGGCGTGCCGCCCAGCCCTGGTGTAGTCGGTCTGCGACACAGGCTACACTGACATACTTGTTCAGTATCGAAAGGATATTGTTACATGATAGAACTTTACGTACTCGTCGAAATCTATAGGCTCCTTTCCAAAAGGGTCCACACCATACATTGTTCTGACATCCTTAATGTTGTACAGTGGAATACCCATAGCAATCTGCAAGCCATGGAAATAAGTTCAGTTTATCACAAAACTATGAACGTGATGAGTTAATAAAAAGTGCAGGTTGGTTGGATATGGCAAGAAAATCTATATTTAACGAATACTAAACATTAAAAAAGAAGCTACAAACTAAGAAAAAATGCGGTATTTAACGGATACGAACAGCAAAAAAAAAAAAGAAAAAAAAACCCTGGAGCTGCATTGTCTGGATATTGCATGATGACAAGACAGTTCGACGTTCATGAGGAGTTTTCTGACAAAATAAGTAAAATGCAAAACAAACAAAACAGACGACTAGGTTTTGAGGCTGGTTTACGTTATTGGGGAGCGGAGCTTCAGCAAAACCACAATGGCTGGGAGAACGTCACGCAATAGTAGAAATACCCCTTCACTGTTATCAAGTGCGAGTACTCCAATTGTGCAAATGTTGGAAACATAAAATGTGAACGAAACATCCAAGAATTCCATGGGTATGATCGGCGATGAAGTTAACAACCAGAATGGAAAATTTGTTGTCCCGGCTCTGCTCGCGTTCCCCCCCCCCCCCCCCCAAAAAAATTAATTTGGTCAACGATTTCACGTAGGCGTTTTGCAGAGGACGGCCAAAAAAGTGTACCTGAAGCTGGGCTGCAGGCAGGTTTATGTCAGATACCATCTCTGTGCAAGGATGTTCAACCTAAAAAGAAAAAACACATCCTTTTGAATGCAGTACGTAAATTAACAATATCCTGTCCAAGAGCAGTGACCCGTCCCGTCGGGGCCCGTTGAATGCCTCATCGATGGACTGGATGCCCCTTACACCAAAGCAGGCGAAACACTTGAGGGCGCGCGAAAATTTGCACTTGCGGCGCCTCCCGTGAACAAACCAGGCTCCCCTTCGCGCGTCGCGTGTCATTTTTGCGCTACCACTCGAGTTTCGCCCGCTTTATTATCCCAACCAAAAGTAAGCGACGATTCGTAGTACACGCAACACTGAAAAACATTGTATATACTTACACCGTATACAACGCAATTAATGTCAGATATCTGGAGTCTGCCAAACTCTAGGAGCTGGAAATTTCTAGCCTCCCCCAACCCCCTGCGAAGACGTTACGCGCGTGCGAGTTCACGTGCCTCACGCGAGATATTTACATTTTTATGGCGCTTACCATTTTGACGCGTACGAGTTTTCTTTGAAGTTTGAGATTTTTTAGATTTTCTGAAGTACTGCCTTTTGAAGTTCTGTCTTTTGGGAGTTAGTTCGAGTTCGCGCCTTCACAAAACTAGGTACCTGTAATCTTGGATTAAGTTCGAGAAAGTGGAAAGTGTGCGACTCGGTATGATACAAGTATTCAACGGTGCCTGCACTGACGTAGCCCACGAGACGACCAAGCTTCACCGCATCCTAAAGAGAAAACAAAAGAACGGAAAAAAATGAACGGTTCTATTCTTGGTTTCATTTCTGTACAGCCCATGGAAACCGCCATGTCTTCCAAGATTCTAGGAACTAAAGTTTCTTCTTCTGTCAAACGACATCACACCGCAAACCTTTTTTAATTTCCACCTTCAAACCTAATGCGCGTGCTCAGTACGGAAAACTCGTACCACGATCGGTGAAAATCGCCTATTGTGCCCGGTGCTGCGCCTGAACAAAATCGCCTAGTGTGTCTCTGGCAAGTTATTCACCTCTTCCATCTTTCTGAACACATCGGGCTTGGCTATAGCAGCTGGGGCCTCCTCAATGATCTTTTGATGCCTTCGTTGCACCGAACAGTCCCTTCCAAAAATAGACATCGCATTGCCGTACTCGTCTGCCAATAACTGCACCTCTAAATGTCTTGCGCTAGGAAGAAAAAGAAAAACCACCAAACTGAAAATTACAGTAAGTTAATCTTGTTGGAGTATATCACATCTGGGACAAGAGATGTAGTGATGTTAGTGGTAATAGCATCGGATAGAGTAGTCTGGCGGTCATAGGTTTGAACTGTCCGATCTTTTTGCGAGTTTCCTGAAAAAAAGTTTCTGATGACAAGGCTTTTTTAAACTCTTCATGTTGTTTTCTTGTTGTTGTTGTTGTTTTCTTAATTGTTAGAACAGTCACAGCAGCTGTCAGAACAATCATCCCACCTAGCGGGTAGCTTGTTTGTCAGTATAACGTAGCGCCATTTTGTTTGTCGGTGGAGCTTATAGAAAAACTTAATCTTTAATGGTGTTAATCGTGAAAAATCAAGAGACCGAGTTGCACTGAACCCCCCACCCCCACTGCAGATTCCCCACGGGCACCCTGTCCATAAAACGTATCTGGAATGCTGTTCAAGCCAAATTAGAAAACCTACTTTTTCGCTAACTTCATAACAAACACAGGCGAGCCAGGAACTTCGGTTTGGACCTGTAAAAATATTGTACAGCAATAGATAATGACATTATTATGAAGTGAGGATAGCTCACTGAACAACCTAACTTTCAGATGACCATAAGCCTATAATCAAACACAAATTTAATCCATACAACACACAAGTCTGCTAAGAAATCAATGCTATCACAGCATACCATCAGAGAGAGCATTTTACAAGAGAGTAGTCCTGCAGATTTAGAGCAGTTTGGCTCCGTGACTGGATCAAAAATTTTGCGCAAACTTTTCAACGAGTCAGATGCAAAACTAAAACCAATTGCAACATGGTTACTCTCGTTTTCCCGCCCTTTTGGCCGGCTGCCTTGAATTGCTTCACGTTTTGATTGGCTAATAAAACCAAATCGCCAATTACTTCAGTTTGGGTGGTATTTCCTTCCTTACTTTGGTTTGGGTTTTACAACGCTCAATTTAAAACTGCTTAAAGTGCCACTGACCTGTCTGAGGAAGTTTGTGAATTCATCATCGTTGGATGCTTTACGGATTCCTTTTCCGCCACCTCCCTCGGAAGCCTTGATCATGACAGGGTAACCAATGTCCCTGGCTATCTACAAAATAAAGCCTTTTGTTAATTACCTCATAGAGGCTGACATTTGTCTAGATTGAAATTACTTGAAAGACCAGAAATGCATCAATTTCAGAGCAGAGAAAGAGCTACATAGCAGCTCTCACAAGGTCTCATATTAACGCAGTTATGAACGCAATTTAAGCAATTGCGTTGAGAAGCCTGAAAAAATTCAGGAGTTCAACGGGGTTTGAACCCGTGACCTCGCAATGCCGGTGCAACGCTCTAACCTACTGAGCTATGAAGCCACTGATGTTGGGAGCTGGTCAATTGTGGGTTCAAAAGGTCTCAAATCATTGGCTCGCTACCCTTCCATCACAACAATAAAACAAACAACTGATCCAATGCATCTAACCCTAAAAATAATGGCAGCTGTACAAGCTTACGAGAGTTGCTTACACCACTGCAGATAAATGCCAATTACTTTTAAAGAAATATTCAGTCATTCCCCAAAATTTCAATCTCAATCTTATGGTCACTGGGCAGTCAGCGTTAAATCTGAGGAAATACCTTCATGAATTCTTGTTCTAGATACTTGCATACTTACTTTGATGCCTTCGCTGACATCCTGTATACACCCTTTCATGTAGAGATCACGTGACACACCTACAACTTTGCCATCAACGATGTCACCAGATGACGAATCAAGTTTGAGACCTGTCACAATAGAAACCCTCAATTGGTACACACAAAATTGCTTCTCTTTAAAATTGTCCAGTACTTAATTGCATTATGACCCCCCAAAATAGAAAGCCTTATCTTGGAATGTTATGCAGCTACAATAAACTTTGTGGAGGGAGGGGGAATGATTCACAAACAAAAGACCCCAAATGTGCAGGGGAGAGGGGTGGATTGTGGGATTTGGACATTTTGTGAAAATTAAATGGAAGGGGAGAGTTTGTGCTTCAACTGTCACCCTTGCACTGGGGTGATGGACCATTTGTGTGAAAAGTTGTCACCTAAATGTTTACCCACAATGGGAAAGGCAAATTACTCTAGCTGCAGGCATAGTCTGTATGACTACTAATTATACAACAAGAAATAAGCCTTACCTGATCCACTCCAGGGGAGCGTTGGGACACCAACAGTCTGAGCAACTATAGTTGATGCAATTTTGTCACCCAGAGCCCACATCGCTGAGGCAGGGGGACCTACAGAAACAGAAAGAGCCTATAAGCTTTGGTCATTAAAATACAATTATGAAATTTCTATACTCATGAGTCGCAAAGAGCTTACCTATGAAGGTGATGCCATGTTTTGAAAGGAGATCAGGTAATTTTGGATTCTCAGAGGCATGTCCCCATCCGGCCCAAACAGCCTACAAAAAAAGAATTGTGCCAAATTATATTGGCAAGGCAAAGTGAGAGAGGATGCTCTCTACTGAAAATGCTCTGTGATTACAAAATTATTGATTCAGAAGAAAAATAAAATTAATTATAAACTTATCACAAAGTAATTAATGGTAAGCCACTCACTCACAACCAATGTAAACAAAATGGTACATGGACAATAGCAAAAAAACTACGCTACTACATCCATTATTTATTACAAACCTGAACAGGAATTCTTTTGGCAATATCCAAAATAAGTTCAACATTTGCATAGTTGTGGTTGTTTGTTCCACCAGGTACTGGAACATACTGATCAGCCATCTTGATATACTCAGCATTTGCCTGCAGTGAAAAACCAACATTTTGTACATTTTATTCACAAGGCAAAAATGTGAAAAATGCACATATGGTTTGGCAATCAAATATCCCAGTGTACAAGAATGTTATGTCACTTTTAACTGTTCAAACTTAAGCTTAATCACATTATGCAATAACAATGACCAGTGGATACCCTCTATAGCATATTTCATGGAATAAATTAAAGAATGATGAAAGAAGGCGGAAAGGGGTGGATGTACCACTGAGGATTAACATCCTCACCAGACTGCTCTCATTCTCCTGTTGTTGCGACATGTCGTTGCCTAGGCCAAATAAGGGAACAGGGCTGTCACTAACTTTTTATTAAAGTAGGTGTGGAAATTAGAGAAGTTGGCTCGGGAAAAAGTGAATTTCCAGTGTTAACTCTATTGTTCCTCTTTTAAAGTAGGCGGGGATGAAACTCTGGGTAGGCAGAGGAAAAATCCCTGGCCCACGCAGCCCTTAATGAGAGCCCCAAGGGAAAGACTCCTGCCCACCTCAAAGACCATTATAACGCCCCACCTTCTCTGAAAACTCTACAACAATAACTATAATTGTAGGTCCTTCATGTGTACTACAATATTTACACCATTTTTCAAACTGTATTTCTCTGGCCATGAAGCTAAGAACTAAACAAAAGTAAACTAATAATTAAAATAAATTTAAAATCCTAGTATTTTGAGAGAGTCCTAGTAATTCAATTGAATCTGAACACTTACCCTGAGGTCTTCAGGTGTAACCATGGCAACAAACCTGATAGCCTTCTCATTACCAAACAACTCATATGCCCAGCGTCTGACAGATCGCATACATTTCACTGCAGCAATACCATTATTGGCTATCAAAACTTTCTCTATTACTCTCTTCCCTCCAAATCTTTTAACAAATTCGGCTGGTGTAGCAATCTATCAAAAGAGAACACATTATATCATGCTGTGAGGAGAAAAACTTTCTTGTGCAAGGAAGCAACACAACAGACGGACCCAGGCTTTGAACCACTGATTATGCAGACAAAGTTCCAGCGTGCTAATCATTACACCACAGTGCCTCGAAAGAGTCTTTTCACAGTCAGTGGTAATTTTTAAGGCCGGTGCAGATTTTCTCTTGCTCACGATGGTTTGGCAAATGCGCTGTAAATTGGCTTCCATTATGTAAATCAAAGCATTAAAAATCATGAGCATGAAATACTGCATATGTGTTGCAGATTAAAATGAGTTCAGGTCAAAATTGTTCTTCATCTAGTTTGATTTGAAATGTTCTTTGTCTGGCATTCATTATCATAAATGAAACACAAAGAAATTACAAATCAAACTAGGTTAATACAATTTTGACCTGAAATTCATTTTAACCTGCAACATATGCGCATTGCTTCAAACATTTGAGACTGATGGCTATTGACCGTTTTTACCAATTTCTCGTGAACCAGTCTTTAAGAGCCCTGGCTTTAGTCTAGATGTGTTACCATGGCAACAGCCCGCAGAGCACCCAAACAGTAAAAAATATAAACCTTTGTGGTACATGTAGCACTTGTTTGTGACCACATTTGAGCTTTCATGCAAAAACAACCTAAATATTGCAGCAGATAAAGTATTATAAGTACTTAAAAACTGTTTTCAGCCAGCTTAAGTTGCTCCTCTTAACTGTGATGATTATTCTCACTCCAAAACATCTAATATCCCCAGATCAAATATATGACACTTCATACAATCTCCAACACAAAGGGATCTGACAACAAACATAAAGCTCAGTTGGTAGAGCAGCATGCAACGCATTATTGCACAGTCATGGGTTCAGGTCCCATTCAAGTACTGTTCAACCCTGGATCTCTTTCAGGCTTCCTTACAACTTCTTCAGTTGCTAATTTAACTGTGATGATCATTCTCCCTTTAATATGTATTCTGAACAATTCTATTTAATCATTATCATAAAGTGTTATTATAACAAGCACTGTGATTGATCTATACAGTGTGCTTTATAGCAGTTCAAAGCACTGAACTTACGTCATTTTTCACAGTGAGCTTTTGTCTCATCAACCATTCAAACCTTTCGCTACATTGTTACAAGTGTGCTGATTGGCCAAGACTGGCTTATGCCTCATAATAGTCCAAAGCATGATGTTGATGACATTCACACTCACTAATGAATAAGAATGAACATCTTGGAAAAAATGAAGGGTCATTTGCCAAGAAAACTATGCTTTCTTCATAAGACAAATACCCTGTAAGAAGTCACAATGGTGCTCTGTTCTGTTATAAAGCACGCAGGAAGTGACAAGTGCATGAAAGAAGTCATGAAAACACTTGCCTATGGCTCGTGTTTTCTGACTTCTTTATAGTGCTCTCATCTCTTCCTGTGTGCTTTATAATAGAACAGAGCACGGTTGAGGCTTTTTTGTTTGTTAAATAAATGAGACAATGCTGTGGCTTATGGGCATGAGAAAACCACAGGATGTTGAACATACACTCAAAGAACTTGTAAATCACTCTCCTTTGGCTTGCAATTTACAAATTCTTGTTATATTCTTCTAACAACCTGTGTGGCTTGTCAGCCTATAGGCCAGCTGGTAGAAACATGTGATCTAATATTTCTAAAACTATTAACTTTCCATGCAGAGTGTCTCACCAAAAATTCTATGACCAGTGGCAGCTCTTGCCATCAACAACATGTTCTTCTTTTGATCATTTGAATGCCTTTGTCAGTTGTAATTTGCAACTTCTTTGGTTGACAACAACCAATTGAAACCTGCTGTGTCAAGCATAACTTGCTTTTGAGAGTAATTTTACAATGAAATATTTAACTTTGAGTTACATTTGTAGACAAAAGCCTTGCCAAAGCTTGATTATCAAATTGATTTGAATTGACAGATTTTATATTACAAATTTTAGCATCTTTTGAAGTTACCTGACGGCTACTTTGGGCTTTCATGTCGTTAACTTTCGTGTCCAAATGTTCAAGTACAACATTTAGCCTAAACACAGCTGCACTCCCCCAAACACACCCCCGAAGGCATTGTCTCCAGACAATACTATAAATGTCGAAATGTCTTGTCCATCGATGGATTGGTTTCTAAAGGTAAATGTCTCATGAAGCGTTTACGTAACATATCGTGAATTCGTGAAACGAATATACGTTTTGTCTAGCATGGGGTAAAAATCGGTTTGCATTGCGGAGTAGTTTCACCGACGTTCAACTTTAAACGGCAAAAGCTCCCGTCTCTATAGAGCAAGCGACTAGTTTGGTTTTTCAAAACCCGCAAAGTGCTTTAAACAAACCTAAGATATTAAAACGCAATGTTCGTCACGAAGAGAACGTGCAACAAGAGCTCTTACGTTCGTTCGCGAGCGGCCAAAAGTTGAAAACAGGGTTGCGTGTCATGACCACAGCTGTTTGCCAACAATTATTAGCTCAGCTTAATTATAAATTTTAAAGAAACACTATACGTCCATCCACTTACATTGTAGTCTTTAGAGCCTTTGCAGTCAATCTTCAATGAAATACCATCTTCACTAACGTCTGAATCATTGTCCGAAACAGACATCCTCGAGCTAGGAAAGAAATGAAAAGGGATAACTTAATTCTGCATAATTCAAAATAACACAGCTGAAATCGTTGTTTTGCAGTCACCTATTACCATATCAGCTGAAGAATACAAGATTTTGCAACGAGGTCGCAAAACTACAAACCATTTGATGTCCACGTTGGACACTTTTCACCCTCCAAGCACTTCCAATGAACAGCAAAAATCATTGACTGGGTGTCTCTACCTGTAGGAATTCTGCCATGGGCAGCTGTTATCGCAGGGGAAGGGTATTGTCCACTGAGCATGTTCACAGCGTGACAAACACGTGAACGCCAGGCGTTACCCAAATCATGTCACGCATGTTTATAATGCGTTCTTACTACACACTTGTGACAAGCCAAAACTTTAAAGTACTACTCGTGTGCTTCATAAAAATCTTACCCCCCACATCGGTAAATGCATTTTTTGTTTTGTTTTGGGCTTCAAAGGAAAGGACAAACTCAAATTCTTGGACGCAATTCACCACGGGTTGGCATTTATTGTTCGCGTTCTTTAGTTTCTTCACTCACTCGTTGCGTGACACGTTTGACCTGTTTTTTGGTTTGTTTTTTTTTCCGATATCTTTTGGTTGGAAGTTAAAAATGCACAAGATAACTTCCACATTATTTTCTTCCATAATATGTATAGATGCACCCACTTTCACCAATCGAGAAAATAAGAAAAAAAAAGACAACTTCATTTCCACTTGTTTCATCCCCCATGTTATCCTCGGGAAACTCATGATCTTGATTAGATCCGTGCTTCAAGGTCCAAACTCCAAATGCTATATTCTTGGTTAGAAAAAAAAGGGGTTCGTTGAAAATCCTAAACGGAATCTTTGAACAAATTTTATGAGACTGAATTTTTTTTTCTCCATGCTACACCGCAATGGGATTGAAACTCCATTTACAAGAAATTTTCCTTTACCAAAGATCTAACCTGCAACTTGAATGGAAGAAAATATGTCACGCACTCGGGAAGTGTGCGTGACATGCGCACGTGCGTCTAGTGCCCGTGGTTTGTGTCCGGGCTCGTGACATTCTGGCTGGACTAAGTTATCTCATCATTTTTAAAAAATTCAACATTTCTCTTTTGAAACTGACCTAAGATACGAAGGAATGATCAAAAGATTTTCCAGCGCAGTGGCATTGCGCTTTGAAGGACGATGATACTACATGCATGCGCTTCACAAGTGCCCGATACTCGAAACACGGTAGTTAAAGACCAGGTTGTTGGCACAGTTGCGATCGACTTGATCGGACGTACATTGCTCGCGTTTCCACCCTGTATTCCATAGTAACACTGATATGTTGTTACGTAATGTTTCCTTGCTTAGGGTTATTACCAGCACTAACACCAACGAACTCTGTAATCTTCCAATCTCGAGAAAAGTCCAGTCGAAAGTTCGAGGGGTTCATAAAAAGAAAAAAAAATGGATGGTCTTCGTGACCTTCGGCTAAGACAGGGCAAAAACTTCAAGTTCTTTACTTAATCGGGACTACCATAAGCAAATAAAATGTTACTAGATGGTAGGGAAGGGGAGCAGAAATAGTTTAGAGGTAGTCCCGGCTCCTCACTGAATTATGCCAGTCCATGATCTCTGCAGTTCCTTTAAGTCCTTAAACATCACTTTATCACGTTTACATAATGGTTCACGCCGAGCCTCTGGGCGATCTGAGGTTAATGTGAAAAAACAGCAGGCAACCTCAATCGGTGAACGAAATCGCATGGGCTTGAAACTACGATACATTGTTAGTACGAAACAAAGTTGGACTGAGGCACATTCATCTATACATTAGTTCTCCTCAAATATTCGAAGTTATAGGCTGATACAGTTAACATTCACGATATCATTTAGAAATGATATATCAAGGCCCCATTAATGCAAGCTTCTCAGATGAAGAAAACGCTTAATTTCCTCTCGTGCTTACCTGTAAAGTTCAGGGTTTTCTGTATGGTACTGGCATCCGACGATTCGTTTACGATTACGCCGCCAATGAAGCAAAACATACAAAAATAAGGCAAGTCCAAAAAGGCCTGCCACTGCTGTCATAAGTATCTGTTTACTGAAAGATACACCTAAAAGATGACTAAAGTCAAT
>BLFK01000047.1:76165-92456 GCA_014634185.1 Astreopora myriophthalma | reverse complement strand
GGGAGCAGAAATAGTTTAGAGGTAGTCCCGGCTCCTCACTGAATTATGCCAGTCCATGATCTCTGCAGTTCCTTTAAGTCCTTAAACATCACTTTATCACGTTTACATAATGGTTCACGCCGAGCCTCTGGGCGATCTGAGGTTAATGTGAAAAAACAGCAGGCAACCTCAATCGGTGAACGAAATCGCATGGGCTTGAAACAAAGTTGGACTGAGGCACATTCATCTATACATTAGTTCTCCTCAAATATTCGAAGTTATAGGCTGATACAGTTAACATTCGGGTTCTTTTTAGTGATCACGATATCATTTAGAAATGATATATCAAGGCCCCATTAATGCAAGCTTCTCAGATGAAGAAAACGCTTAATTTCCTCTCGTGCTTACCTGTAAAGTTCAGGGTTTTCTGTATGGTACTGGCATCCGACGATTCGTTTACGATTACGCCGCCAATGAAGCAAAATATACAAAAATAAGACAAGTCCAAAAAGGCCTGCCACTGCTGTCATAAGTATCTGTTTACTGAAAGATACACCTAAAAGATGACTAAAGTCAATGGAGATCTGGGTCCAGTACACATGGGGAGGGGAGGGGAGGGGAGGGGAGGGAATGGGTGGGGGAAGGAGTAGAAGAGGCGGAAGTGGGAGGCGGGTGGAAGCAGGAGCGCATAACTCGGAGCGTACAACTTCAATATACTTGTGTCCCGGCGTTTTCACAGACCCACAGGAGCCCTGGTCTCCCCCAGGAGCCTTGCTAGCCAATCATAAGCCTTGCATAATTAACTGCTTGGACGCGTGCGGACTAGAACTGAACCTTTCGCGGAAAAAACATGTCTAAAAATTGCTCGGTCTGTAAGAATGTCGTGACATAGCCCTAGTATGTACGATGGCCCACAAGGGACACGCTGCAAACAAAAACGAAAACACGCACACAAAAAAGAAAACACGAAACGAAAGCACGCAAACAAAAACGAAAACACGCAAAATTAATAAAGAAACGCTGCAAACAAAAAAGGAGCGCTGCAAATAAAAAGCGAACGCTGCAAATAAAAGAAGAAATGCTGCGAATAAAACACGAACGCTGCAAGTAAAAAGAACCCATCGTGCGCGCGCTCTCTGACATAGGGACTGGGTACAATTCAAGCCGAGTATTTCCCTCCCTTTTTCAAAATCCATTCTAGCAGAACAACGAGTATATTCGTGATGTTTTGTAGTTTTTGTGGCATTGGGGAAGTTTAAGACGGTATCTGTGAAAAATATGTGGCTGGAAAAGAAATAGACGATGTGATAAAGCACTATTTTCATCGTGGTTATCCTTACGAAGCTATTGTCGGTCTTCTCGAAAAAAGAGAAGGACTTCAAATGTGTGTGCGAACACTCAAGAGACGTCTGAGATCTCTTTGGTTAAAGAGGAAAGGAAATGCCAAGGTTATAGATGATTCAGAAATAAGAAGTGTCATTGGTGAAGAAATGAAAGGCCCTGGAAGTTTATCAGGCTACAGGAGTGTTTGGCATGCCTTGAGGTTGCGTCATCATATTCATGTCCCTCGTAATTTGGTGGCAAAAATTATGAAGGAAATTGATCCTGTAGGGGTAAAAGAGGAGAACGTTCAGCTCTAAGGGAGCCAATGCTTCGTGGCATATAGACGGTATTTGTTTATTGCTTCGTAAATGACTACTGTGCTGTTTGTATGTAGAAAAATGTATGTTGAGCATGCTGGTATTAAAGTGTCCCAAGCCATTCCCATTTGAAGATGAGTTGGTTATGTGATTAACTGCTTCAATTTCTAATACACAAATTCTGTTCTATGTAGGATATGACAAATTCAAACCTTATGGGTTCCCCATACATGGTGCAGTGGATGGATTCAGTAGAAGAATTTTATGGCTTGGGGTAGTCCGCACTAACAATGACCCAAAAGTACCTGCAGCCTTCTACTTAAACCAAGTGAAAGAAGTAGGTGGTTGCCCTTTGCTCCTTGTAACTGACTGTGGCTCATAAAATGGTATTGCTACCTCCATGCAGTGCGTGTTTCGTACCAGTGATCAAGATGAACCAGCAGGTGTGAAGTCTCATAGTTACAGCTCATCACCAGCCAATCAACGAATTGAAGGGTGGTGGTCCTTTTTCAGGTGAAACAGATCTAATTGGTGGATAAACCTGTTCAAGGACATAGTCAATTATGGATTGCTTTGTCTGGGAAATAGACTTCATATGGAGTGCTTGTGGTTCTGTTTTTCAAAGATTCTTCAGGATGACTTAAACAAAGTGAAAGATCACTGGAATAGTCACAAGATTTCCCAGTCTCCATACAGTTCTGTTCACGGGGTACCTGAATGTATTTTTTACCAGAATATCATGGACATGAAGAATGTTTAGTTTCCGTGTCGGAACAACTGGCAGGGGATATGGAAGTGCACTGCCAGAGTGTGATGGACGACAATGTATACCTCGAATATTTTGAGTATATTGTGGAAATTGAAGGCTTGGTTTACCCTAGTACTGTAAGAGAGGCGTTAGGAGTATACCACCAGATAATAGAATGAATAACTGAAGAACAATCATATTCAGAGCATATCTGCTAAAATGAAGTACTTCATAGGTGGGTTCATAGTACCCAACTGCTTTTGTAGCCACCTTCATTGGGATCAATGTTTAAAATGTTTAATTCACTGACACAACAGTGAGCATACACAATGATGCCTTAACACACGACAAAAGCTATAAATGTTAAATTATTAACAAACTCAACAAGCCATACTACCAAGTGATGCTATAGTTTCTTGCGTAAAGCTCAGATCAGCTCATGAATAAACATTTACGTCCGCAAACATGACAAAACTTCGCCGCAGTGACTAATTGCGAGCCACCACCCGAACAAAACGTGGCGTATGGCGAATACGCGGGAAACACCTCCGACAAGTGCCCAGTCCATCTGGCAGAGTGCGCGCGCATGATGCGTGAGCTCTTGTTTATTTGCAGCGTTCCCTTTTTATTTGCAGCGCTCCTTTTTTGTTTGCAACACATTTTTTATTTGCAGCCCTCCTTTTTTGTTTGCAGCGTTTCTTTTTTGTTTGCGTGTTTTCGTTTTTGTTTGCAGCATTTTGTTTTTGTTTGCGTGTTTTAGTTTTTGTCTGCGTGTTTTCGTTTTTGTTTGCGTGTTTTCTTTTTTATTTGCAGCGTGTCCCTTGTGGGCCATCATAAATATGGGAACATGTGTAGGTCTATAGGTAGGGCAGATACCAATTTATGATCACGGTGGTTCGTTCACTTTTCCTGAGGCCAAATTTGTGATGAGATACTGTCAAGCATCAACTCTAACAAGTTTCAAGTTTAGGCTTTGAAATCATGGTTAATTATCCTGTCACTACAATTCTAGAAGAGTAATGTCGAAAAAGATATTCCCACATGGTTCATTCGCAAAAATACGAGCTCAAAGATTCTCGTCTTTAGTATTCTGAAAGATAAAGTATCTTCATTTTTAAGTACATCATCGTTAAGACTCCCGGAGTTTTGGAACCTTCTCAGGGAGTCACTGATGTACACAGGTGAATTTACAGAATATTGAAAGATTGGATGAATAAATTACAGGAGAAGTGGTGTGACACTTTTTATTAGTTTCAGCATCAGGAACTTAAAATTGGAGAACGACTACGGCTACGAATTTTCTATACTGATCAAGAACATTGAGTTTAGGGGGTCGAAGTTTTTTCAAGTACCAGTGCGCGTAAAAACTTGTCTCACCATCCGGATTAGTACTGTGCTGGCAAATAACACGATCATGCAGGGCCGTAGCGAGCCTTGACAAACCAGGGGGGCACGAGGATTTTTAAGGATTCCTTTCGCAATTATTGACATCTTGTTATTGTTTGAAACCTGTGGGAGATGATTTTATTTTAACTTTAAATATAATTTCATCTCCCACAGATGCTGGTATGTTTTTACTTTTGAGAGGCAAAAAAACTTGGAGGGGGGGCACGAGCCTCCCCTTGCTTCGGCCCTGTGCAGATGAGTTACCAATGACAAAGGAGTGACGAAATAACCTGCAGCACTGATTGTAGGCAGATGCAGCCACAACAATACGATGACTAACCAATTAAGGTTTAAGCACCAAATTGATAGAAGCAGTACAAAACGTTACATATGTAATGGCAAAAAATTGGATAGCCTGAATTCTGATAAAAGTGAAGAAAGACGAAAGCGAACCGTAGTAAGGGGAACGAGACAAATTTTTTACATTCTCAACCACAGACTGTTGCACTTCACCGACAAGTGGCTTTACGTTATGCGAGCTAACGTGTTTACTCGCAAAGCCCATAGTATGTCGTGGACGGTCACACGGCTGGCTCTTCTCTAGCATATTCACTGCTTTACTTTTAAGATCAGTGCACAACCGTATGAAGTACCTTTAACAGGCCACAGGCCTCTATATAGTAAAACAATGTACTAGAAATTAACCGCTAAGGAATATTCTCGGCCCCATTTAATTGATTTCAACATAGTTTATGATGGTCTAATCAGAGGTGTTTTCGATCGCTTCCCTTTCCATCAGCTGCAAAACAACACATTCAGAGTTCTTTAGGGTGTCTTCTGAACGCAATTCCTCCGCATGTTCCTGTGGAAACCAATATGGTAATACGTATGTGGCAGACATCTAACACGGGGTTTCAGTTCTGAGTCAAATCCTTCATGTGCCACTATTCATTAACTTAACGATCAACGTAAGTAAGAAAATCGGTTAATCAATCAATCAATCCATCAATCAGTTAGTTAGTTAATAAGTCATCGAGTCGAGTAGCAAGTCCTGTTGAGTCGGTGCATGAGTCGTGAGTGCGTGGGTGCGTGCTTTCGTGCGTGCGTGCGTGCGTGCGTGCGTGCGCCAGGGAGCGTGCATGAGTGAGTGAGTGAGTGAGTGAGGTCCATCTGTTCTTTAAAAGCACATTTTGAAAAAAAAAATCACACCTGATGTCCTTGTCCTCAGGTTTTCTCGCTAGTAATTAAGACTTTCAACTTGTCCATCACTAAGTCGATCTTTTCTTCAACTGCAAGTAGAATGTGGACCTATTAACACGGGCTCATGCACTGAAGACTGGGCTATAGAGACCTAAAAGGAAATAGTCGTCTACAACAAGTAAATCTTAAATACAACGGATTTGGCCCTTGCCCCGCAAACTTTCCTGCTATCAGTTTTATGTAAACTTTAATATTACTTTTTATTTCCTCTTATAACGCGTTCTGGGGTTGGTTACTGAAAACACAAAGATTTCCACGATCGATAGAACCGCACGTACTCCTGCACCCAGGTGGTTTGAAAAGGTTACCTGACAAAGGAAATGATCCACCATATTTTGTCTTGTAGCGCTCTGTAATTCTTGGGAAGAGGTATTCCTGATAATACCTATTGTAGCTTTTGCGGCGCTCCTCTTCATCCTGAATTAAAGCGAGCGATAACAAACGAACTTTATTTAAACGTCAAATCGTATTCAGCACGGGGCACTAACTGGGCACAGCCTCTATGCCTGGCGCGAAATTTAACAAATAGATTGAATTTACGTCTCAAACAAGATTGCTGTAATTGATGTCAAGGGAATAAAATTGTCTTTATCATCATTGTTTATCACATATACAGACGATGCGATATTCAAACTTCAATCCTAGCAACCATTTTAACGACTTTATTACCGATCTTCGGGCATCCTTCTTCCCTCCTAGCAGGAAATAACGTGCAGGCACCGTAATCAGGTTGAAGGGCACTACAACGGGGTGCATGCTCCTATATTGGTTCTCAACCACCGCTCGTGAAAATTTCCATTCTACTTCTGCGTTGTTCTAGAAGGTAAAAGTTGTAAGAGTCAGACCAGGCCAAAGTACTAGCATTCTACTCTTCAGGCCAATTTAATTTCAAGTAGGGATTTTCTGCAATCATAATGCAGTTCAACGGGAGGTATGGGATGATTTTAATCGAGGAAACGGTAATTATCGGTGCTCTAAATGGCTTGATTTTCAAATGTTCATCTTGCAAACAAATGAATTTCTTAAATGTACATGTATTAAAAGTGTGAGAGAGTGCACTCAATAGTGACAGGCGTCACTTACCGGTGATCATGAGTGTGCATCTCTGAATACGATATGAAGATGCCCGGCCGTGGTTAACATTTAATTTTGTTAACCAACCGCATGGCTTCTCTTTGAAAATCCACATTGCGCAATGCATGGTTTTGAAGAATGATTTTAAAAGGTGTTATTTGACTTTTGCCTGTGCGTTTGGTTTGGTTAATTTTCTCAGTCTTTCTTTCCTTGTTTTTTCTTGTACGCATATGCCGACTGGCGCGTACAGTACGCACCTGTTTAATTAAGTTGTTGTTGGGGCTTTCGATGTTCCCTGTCCGAGTTAAAAGGCCGATACACAGGAGGTGCTTTGCCCCTGGAGCATGCTCCAGGGTCATTTTGCACGACCAGTACGCACAATTTGCCCCGGGATCTTGCTCCTAAATATTTTACCTGTTTAATATCGTGGAGCATTTTGCGGGGTGGAAATTCTGCTCCCGAGGATGCACGGAGCAACCTCGTTCCCAGGCTCTCTCTCTCTTTTCCTCCCTCAACGAGCTTGCCCACGGAGCTGCCCCTGGGGCATATCCCGGGAGCAAAACCCCATGTGTGTATCAGCCTCAAATTAAAATAACAATGACCATGATCATGGTAATGATAATATAAATAGAACATTCATTGCAATCAAGACTGCGAGCAAAACCAGCTATTCTTCTGCTTAATACCTAGCTCGATCGTAGTGTATCTTACCGTGGCGTTGTCGTATGTCTTTGTCAGCAAAGCTACCAGCATGTTAATCAACATGATGACGGATAAGATGAGAAACGCGAAGTATAGAGCCAATACAACATACGTGGAGGTGACGGAATGAGATTTCATATCTTTCTTGTCGGTTAAGCCAAACAAAGACCAGATTAAGTGTCCTGTCACTGGGATAAGGAGATCAGGGCTAGGAAATACATAGGTAATAAAAAAAAAACATTTTTCAGAGCTGAGATTTAGTTGTGTCAAGAGTGAATTATGTAAGAGTGTTCCTCTATCAGTTTACGGTCTTGACCCAGCACATTAACAAATAGACTTATATTTAGAGGCACTTTACGCGCGAAAACAAACAAAAGGCCGCCGCCTTAACCAATCAGGAGAGGCCGTGTCACGCGTGACTGCGTCTGCCTTGTTTTTTGGGGGAGGTGACAACTAATTTTTGAGGGAACCAGTATTCTAAAAATAGAATGATTTGTGACTGTGCAGGGGAGCTCACCCAGGCGATAGGAACACTCCAACCTAATTCACTCTTGTTGTGTCTATTTACCCTTCTTGGGGCGTGGGGTTTCAGTATAGCGCGCTGTGCTCAGTTTTCTTGAACCCATTAACTGCGTCAATGAATTGATTCCGTTGACGTGAACCCGAGTTCATCCTCTTTCACTACTCACAAGTAGTAATGACACGGACATTAAGCTCTGCCGATGATGATGACGATGACACTAACTAATGGCACTGGCGATAATGATGATGATGACTACGACGGCGATGTCGTCAACAATGGCATATGCGCCATCACTGGCACGAGAACTGACACAGGTATAAGTATTGCCACTGCCGATCACGATAACACTGACTGACACCTGTCAGAAGTACACATGGATTGCTATTTTACGTTAGCGTGCGGATAGATCTATCAGCACACCAATAGCGGCGGCCGTTTAAGAGGCTTTGCTGTAAAGGTATGCCTTGCCCACTTGACCGTCCCCCATTTCATTTAGCAGCCTCGCCACCCACCCTCCCACCTTATTTACGAAACTTTGAAACATAACGGTAAAAACACCTACTGATCATGATATTTCTGGAGTTCTCCAGCGTGGTCCTCATAGGAAATTCCTGCTATTTGGCACTTCGTAATTGCCACCGAGAATGCCCAAATGATGAAGGTAAATTGGATTAGAATGATGAACAGGTCAACGCACATCCGAAACAAAGCAAGTTGGAGCGGACCGACAACTGAATTCAGTCCCACGATACTGGAAAAACGTATAATCAACAGCAAAGTGTTGAAGCCATATAGGTAGTTGACGATCTCCAATAGACGGTTGTG
Organism: Astreopora myriophthalma; assembly: GCA_014634185.1. Taxonomy (NCBI): domain Eukaryota; kingdom Metazoa; phylum Cnidaria; class Anthozoa; order Scleractinia; family Acroporidae; genus Astreopora; species Astreopora myriophthalma. Next base: position 84,319 of record BLFK01000047.1, on the reverse strand, counting down.
ATAGTGTTCTCCACCTCGAGCCACTACAACTACACGCATGACGATGACCAATAAGTAAACAATCAGAGCTAACACGTCGATGTAATTCCACATATCCCTGCAAAGTCCAGAAAATAACAATAAAATTATCACTGCTTCATGACACAAAACAAGAGTATCCATTTTATTACCTGTACTATTATCATCGTTTTCTTCTTCCCATGGGAAATCGTGCCTGGATTGCGGAATAAGAGCCAACGCGCACGGGATACTGGATTCGAGAAGCGCACGGGATTTGGGTAGCGGGATGACTGGAAGGAGAGATGGCTTCTTGTCATCAAAGAATTCAGAACGGAGCACGAACGTCTTCTTGTTTCAAATCGAGCGGGGATTCGGTTTCACATCTTCAGTGATAAGGCCCTAAAGATCTGCGGGATGCGGGATTGAAAAGGCATGCCGATGTGACAGACGAGGTTATATTTGCTTGTTTTGAACGGGAGATGTCCATTTTGCGCCAATCAAATCGAAACTTCAAACCCCCCTCCCCCGGGAAAACCCCGTGCATTTGACTATTTTCTGTGTCCGGGGAGTGGGGAATTTGACGGGTAAGGCCTTCCCGAGGGTGGGGACTTTGGCCTTTGCCTGAGTGGGGTGGGGAAAATTGAACCGGAAGTGTCAGGTTTCAAATGATTTTTTTTTTCGGGCGCCGAAGTCGCTAACAGCTATAAACACGCGTTCGCACGAGATGGAAGAGTTTAAAGGAAGTGATATAGCATTTGTGAGCGATTGGCTTACAGAAAAAGGTCTTCAAAGTTCAAAGTTGTATAATATTTAACCACGTCGTCAGCCTGTTGTTTGCTTTTTGTAGACAGTCCGCAGTCCGCGTTTTATACTGACCGGATGCCCAAAGGTTGACAGAAACTGTAAAAGTACAAAAGCTTGTGCTAAAATAAACCCGCTTGTGGTCCCCAAAGGTCAACTTTTCGACCCATGTTGCAAGTTGTTGAAATTTAATGTTAATTCTATTATTTATTAGACTACACAATTTTAGTCCATGTCTTGTGCTCTAAAATGAAACTCCTTTACTTGTAAGATCATTACTTCATGATCAACAATATGATTCTGAGCAAAACTGACCATTATCGAGGCGAATCATATAAACTTGAAAAAAACCGTGCCGACTTTTTTTCAAGATTACCCAAACGCAATCCGTTTCAATCTTGTCCTTTTCTTCCCATCCATGCACTTCTCTGGCTTTCTCGTATTTCTTTTATGTTGTTCTACAGTTGTAAGTGGTTATTCTGATCTTTCATTTTATTTTATGCGCATCTGATGTGACATGAAATTGTCTAGAATTGCGTGACATAGCCCTTTGATTTCGAATTTTTTGTAAAGGGGAAATGCGAAATCACTACCGTTTGCGGCTTGCAACTTCCACCAACATCGTTCATCAAACTAATGCCTCATCCACTGCGCCTACGAATGAGCTAAAAAAGCAAACTTTGCTTCTTGGCGTCAAGTCTGAACTCTGAAAAGGTGGGCATCGTCTTCGAAATATCGCAAAATATTATAAAAGCAATGCAAACTTCAAGCTTCAAATAAGGCCAATGACATTTCACGCGCACTCCGTACGGAAAATCCGAGTTCAAGGCGCGGGTTCGATCGCGCGAGGTCATTTTCATGTTGCTTCTAACACGTTCCGTATGATACTGGAAATTTAACAAAATTTAATTAAAAAATAAGGTAATTTGTGATTAAGAAGAAAAACAACACGACGAAGGAAAAAAAAAAAGAAGAAGAACAAGTCAACAACACGGATATTACGCATGGTCACCCATCCAAGTATTAACCCCAGCCAACAGGGCTTAACTTCAGTGAGAAGCACAAGCACGTGGCTAATTACCATTTGCGACTACGAAGAAAAATGAAAAGACACGCGACCACCGTTGGGGTGCCTGTTACACAAGCATCCCACGCAAAAACATGACATATCTTACTTGAAGTACTTCAGTGCCGATGCTTTGTACTGTTGGTATTCACTGAGGACTATGCCACAGAAAAAGATGAATATCAAGTACTCCTCGGCCCTTGGTTGAACTGCTGAAGGCAAAGTACAAACACGACAGAGAAGAATAATGAAGACAGCCAGACTCAGTTTATCTTTCACAAAGATGACAGAGGGAGTGAGGAGATAGGCGTAGTATATGTCTGTTGAAAAAGAAAGAGAAAAAGAAAGAAACTGGTAAATTAACGTCTGATGGTAATATGGAAACGGAACTCCCAGTCTTACAGGAAATTCACGTCAAATTGTTGGAAGTACTGGCTAATCAGTTTCACTTGGAAAAAGGGAAATCGAATTCAACATGTGAGATAAAAAAAAGGAATTAACTATCGCCTCCCAGTGTCGCTTGGTGTTTGCTAATCTTTTGTGAGAAACAATCTATTGTTAGTTATCTAGTGCTTCGTCTTAGATTGTAATTTGAGGTGACTGTCGATAAGAATTTTAAAATGACATTGATTTTGAATTACTGCACTCACTGACTGGCACAAAAATCATACTCCAGTCTCAAAACAGGGGCGTAGCAAGCCATTTTTGGCTTGTAAGCCTGTTACATACCTCGTAAGTGTAGCGCGGCCGGGGAAGGTAGGGGAAGTCAAGTAGGCCTATGATTTGTTCAAATATACCGAGAAAAGTTTGTAATCCCGGGCTTACTGGCTTAAAGGGAGCTACGCCCCTGTAAACCAAACAGGACGAAACTTTTGTGATTGTAATTAATTTTACTTTGCACATGAATAAAAACTCATTTTCGTAAAGAAAGGTCTTGGCACTTAGACTCAGAAATGGCCTACTCTTTCAACATGGCCGCCCTTTTCTTGTCTTCCTCCTTCAAAATGGCCGCCGTGACGTCATGCACTGAACACAATCTGTTGCATGTGACTTGCTCGCATGCACGTTTGCGGAATACGTCCGCGCCTGTTGCATACTAGTATAATTAGTAGATTCCATTTCTGATTGGTCGTATGATTGTGTCTTGGTATAGTGATGTGCCAAAAAGTCTCCTTGGTCGCCGTATTTTGGGATGTCACGCAACACTCTCCCTTGAAATGTGCAACGGCACTCACTTCGATTTTCCTCCGGCAATTCATTTTTCAATCAGCGATTTAAATTAAGAAAACAAGAAAGTGCGAGGACCATGTTACTCTAATGCAATTCAACCCTCAAGGGGGCAGTATTTCTACATACTTAAAGCATTCTCTAGCACATTGTCCGGTTTTGACACGGGTGTCCCACTTTCTTCTTGAGCTTTAGACTCGAGCAAGCGCAATCGGCACTGAAAAATAAATGTAACGATGACAACAACAATAACAACAACAAGGTTTGCAAGAAGGAGAACTGACTTAATAGGGAAAAAAATAAGTTGAAATCTCAGATCAATCGTTATGCCATGGCTGCCTCCTTTCTGAACATCTGGTCATTACGTGCTTATACTGTGAATAAGCAAAGTCATTTACAATTTTCACAGCATCATACCTTCTTCTGGTCTCTGTGGAAGGCAATTCCAATGATTGGAAGTAATATTGGCGTCAAGAATGTGTCCACCAGAATAAAAAGAAACAGTAGGACATGATGGCGCTTGAATAATTGTGGCAAACCAAGATGCCACCTCATCTTAAGCCTCTTGTACAGCAATGGGTGCGCTACCAGCTGCCAGAGACAAAACAAGACTCGGGAAGTTAAAGTACTTATAATTAAAAAAAGTTTTTTTAAAAACCACCTAAGTAATACTGCGACAATCTAACAAACGGTGTGGAGCATGACTTCTTCGAATGGCCTTCTATCCCGTGAGAGTTACCTTTTTCTGCGAGTGAATGATAGCGTCGTTTGTCAAACCACTCAGCATTGACGCGTAGTCTTTAACGTTCGCAGACGAGTCGCGAATAACCAACTCCTGGCTGTCATTCACTTGATCAATCAACTGCACAGCGAAGTCCTCTGTCTGGTCTGCTAGCTTGTTGAGGAAACCGGTATTTTCTGTCCAGGTTTCGGCAAGCTGCCTCAGTTTGCAGTTAACCTAGGAATGATGATCACTTGACAAAATGAAAATGATGCTAACGTACAGGTCTGCCTTACAATAATAAAACAACATGCTTTATGGTCATTAAACAGCACTACGCCAAGTGAATAGTCTGTATTGGTGCTTACAAAACCGTGATTACCAAATGTTATAATATAAGCCGAGAAATTTCGGAGATTTGATTGGTTGATAGTATCGCCATTTCCGCGTAATAGTGGTATTACAGCAAAAATGGTATAACAGCAGTGGTATTACAGCAAAAATTTCTCGGCTTCCATTATAAACAAATAATAGCATGACTTGTACGTGGTATTTGGCAATAATACCGCCTCGTGATATTTCAAAATTCTCCAAATACCACTCGCCGCTTCGCAGTTTACACATTAACATTAACTTTACTTTAATAACTGACAGTTCGCGAACCTACATTACCCCGAAAGCAAGAAACAAATTTATCTAGGATAGGGTAGCACGATGTAGTAGTGTGGAACGAAATTCCCATTCTGAAATGGAGCAGATCCATTGGAGCAAAAAAGGTTTCAAGTGCAAAGCCCGGTTAAGGTCGATTAAAACTGATAGGCAATGGGCCATACCACACTTAAACGGGTCTAGACTCGCTTTCTAGACTCGCTCTCTAGACTTTGACTTGCCTTGAAAACCACGTCTATTGGGTTTCTGCACGAGCACAAATTCTCAGCAGTGACGATCCGTTCGATGTCCTTCACATTCCACTGATTGCCCATGGAATCTACTTCGCTTTCTATTAGTTTCTTTAAATCCTTTTCCCCTGAAAATCGAATGATATTTCGCACGCAGTTTTTGTTTTTCTCAGGTCGATGAGAAATGGATGAAAACCACCTCATCTACACTAGATTTCTTAAACTCTCTCATCTGCAGTTATTAATAATGGGAGGTACAGATTCCAGCTACATGTGTCCCATAGATCTTCAATGTTTTAGCCTGACGAATTTTAGCTGTGAATCGGCCAAAACGAACAGCGGAGCGGTAAGAGAAGAAAAACTTAGAGAGGAAAACTGAGAGAAGAAAACTTACTAGCAGAAGTAGCAGTTATTTGTCTCCCGGCCGAGCTGGTGAAAGGCATGGGTCTTTCCCTTGGATGACGTCACAAACTCTTGGCAATGAAAAAATTCCCCCAGAACTGGAATTCAAGCAGTTTGTGATGTCATACAAGGGATGGAGTCACGCCTATCATCGACTCGGTGGCGGGACAATTAACGGCTATTTTTCACCTGTTCTGAAAAACGACATTTCGAGGAGAAAAGCTGGGCAAAATGCATCTTTTATGGTGTTAATATTGAGCCTTTGCGAGGCTATTTTGAGTTTAGCCAGGGGTACTAGGGGAGGGGTAAAGCGGGGATAAGCTCCCAACCGCTAAAGAACATTTTCTTTCATGTTTTACCGTCCAAACCTTCTCCGCTTTCTTGCTCATTTTCTTCAATGATTTCAATCTTTTCAGCATCATCTCCTGGTACAAGAAAAACATTTGATATGTTTACGATAATGCTTAAGTTACATTTGTTGTGAAATTCTTCCATGCACCGAACGATGCAGACCTCGGCACGACAGGGTTTTGGTTTACACTCGTTCTTTCGTTCGCTCGTTCATTTACGACCAAAAACGAATATACTATCAGTACTTCGCTGGAAAATCTCTAATATAGAAGAATTCCTTTACCTGCTCTCTTGCTAAGCATGAAAGAAGAGAAATCCAGGAACTTCAATGTTTTTCTTCTCTTACTGCCTTGTGAAGCCATCTTCTTAATTGCTGTGAGAAAGAGCGGTATATATGGTTACCGCACTGGTCATTCGTTCAGTGGCTTGATGTGACAGCACCATGATACAGTATGTCAATTCTCTTCTTTCGTCCCAATTTTCTTTTTATTAGCGTTTTAAGGCCTTTTTGTAGATTATGTCAAACATCTATACCAAGATTGTTAACGAATAAACTTAAAACTTGACTTTTTCGAAGTTGTTGTTGTTTTTTTCTTTTTTGTACTAAACAGCTGTGTCACCGTATGATTGGAGCTGACTTCACTCTGAAATTGTAATAACTTCGTATCTGAGATCTTCTCTCGCTTCGTAAGATAAATGACTGTCGCTCGGAAATTGTTATACTTGTTACAAATTTGAAAATTAAAACATTTAGCGATATTATATATGAATGAGTCTGGCTTATAATTACAAGCAACTGATATCTTTGACTGCCAGTTTTTAGTTCCATAGTTTGATAAAATAAGTGGTCTATGCCATTTTGTGACAACACTCAAAAACATGGACGGAGCCGCGTTATTTGTATCTCTTTCTTTCTTATTTTTCAAGGGATCTAAGGTTTTTCTGAAACTAGCAATGAAAAAAGAATGCCTAGTCAAATCCATTTACAAGTTTCCCCGTGGCCCTCTTTCCCGAAAGTGAATGAATTTCATTATTTATATTAGTCACCATAAATACCGAAAACAAGATCGATGCCGAAATTTATTCACTGTAATTACGACAACTCGGATAATATTACACCAAATTGAAAATGACAATTAGAACATGTCATGAAAATTTATGACAAGGATATATTTCAGTTCAGCTGGTACCATTTTTCCTTCAATATCGCGAGCGGTTTATCGATATGCAATGTGCAATGTCTGCAATGTGTCCTGCAGTCATGCCAACATGCACTTCTAGGTTTTTCATTAATCCAGATTATAGGGCCATGAGTAAATGTTAAGTGTCGTCGTCATATCTATATTTGATGCTTGTTGCTCTTAATGTCTTGATTTTAGTCGACATTCGCTAAGAGCAGGTGGGTGGAAATAGTAACGACTTTAATATCAGGTATCCTTGGTCAAAAAAGTTTCGTCTGCGATGATCCATCATATACTATTCATACTTTCAACGATGCAACCCGTATTTCTTTGTAATTGAACTGTGTTTTTAAAAGACAAACTAAGGTTGACGCGACTTTTCGTTTGAAAAGTTCAATATTTTCTGAACTTTTCAAACTTTTTTTTTTTAAATTTCTTCATGTCAGCGAGTGCGAAGGTCTTGGTTAGTCGATCTATTTCGCATTTCTCTTGCCTACCAGCAGCCCCGCCCTTGTGGCAATGTTAGCGGGAAATAGCTTCAACGACTTTGATTGTGGGTAATAGGACGAAGTTTTGAAAACGCACTCGCCATCTTTGGCTTGGCGACAAATACACCGGCTGAACAAAGAAATCTCCGCCCGTTCGTCATCAATGAGACAATTATGTGTATTGATAATAACGACTAAACGAGAGTGAGAATTTACGACGTTTCAGAGATTCGCTTCATTTTGTCTTATATATGTGACTTTGCATGTATGCCCTTTGTGTGTCTCATCCGCTCTTGCTCTGTCGATGTTGTGTATTTAATTTGAACCACTTTTCATGTGAGTGGTCGACATTGAATTTAATTTTTTTCTCCACCTTGGACGGACTGTTGTGCATTCTGTTGACAGCCTAATTCTCAACAGCTGAAGGAAAAGTCTGCGACCTGAACTTTGGGAAACTTTAGTCTCCCTACGGTTTGTCCGCCGGATTTCAACATCGTGTTGGACGATGACCGTTTAGCCGCCTGTCTCAACATGTACGTTTGATCTAGAATGAAACATTTTCATCCAAAATTTTGTGTTGCGAAGAAATGTTTGATCATTTAGCCACCCTGCTTGCCAACCCAGCTCGCGGGCGATGTTGGATCGTTCAGCCGGGGCTTAAGTCGATTGCCAGACCCTTTTCTTGGAGTATGAATGAGAAATTTCAGTAACAGTTTCGTAACTATGCAACAACGTTACACAGTGACGCTAGCTGAAGGATTAGCTCTTAATGACACATTTACTAGGTTAGTTGATCTATTTTTAACCGATTGCTATTGACTTTTGCGCGAGATCGATTCACAAACTAACTGCGAAAACACCCAAGGCCGTCTCGTGTAAATTCATGAACATTAATTCTTCTTTATAAATACTATCTAGACCTGATCCTGTGAGAAGACAAAAATTTTATCCAGAGCAAACATTTCTCAGGTTTTCATCCGGCTCCTTTTCTTATCTTTTTTTTTTTTTTTTTTTTTTT
>BLFK01000047.1:44766-67266 GCA_014634185.1 Astreopora myriophthalma | reverse complement strand
GTTGCACTTTAAGATTAAACATTCTAGTTTGCTGTGTACAAGATTAGCAGGATACAGGTAAAACATAAAGTGGTGCTATAGTAAGGATAAGAAACACAAGCAGCTCAGTGTAAATATTTTCCTCAGCTCGTGCAACACGTTGATAATTCGAAATAATTTTTCACAATTCCGAGTCAGCTTGCTTGTTCACTTCAAACTGTTGAATGGTAACAAATTCCATCTTCCAAGGTATTTCTACAATCCAGTGGTCTGCGGTCCTTAAATATCAAGCAAAGTTGGAGAAAAGGATAGAGCGTCAATACCAACCTCGTTCCCAGGTTGCGTCAATACAAAATGCGAGAAGGCGGGACCACTCAGCCAAATCCAAGAGCGTTTCTTTTATTTAACATATGCTTTCTCACCTTATTCATTTGCTGGTCTCTCAGGATGCTATCAAGCTTCTTGGCTATTGTTTGAAAATTCTTTTGGAGGAGATCTACTTTTCCTTCAACTGTGAGTGGAAAAAATGTATAAGGATCTATGCACAATAAAAACACATTCGAATAGCAGGTCGGCTGTATCTTAACTTTTGCAGGGAGAGTGATCTGTCCGTGAGAGTGAACTGTCGAAGTTAAGGAAGAGTGATCTGTCCGTGTCAAATGAAACATGACAATTGCAAGTTACATCTTATTTATTACATAAGCTAGCAAATTCAAAGAAACTCTTCCAAAAAAAGAAACCTAAGCTTTCTCGAGAGGAATTATGTCAATAAAATATGCTTTAAGTTCAGCTTACCGGACGTAGGAAAGGAATCTCCGTGCTTATCCTTGTAGCGTTTTATTATTGTAGGAAAGAGTTGCTCATCGTAGAATTGTTGATATTCCTTGCGGCGGAGTTGAGCTCTCTGGACAACAATAACAACAACCACGGAAATGAAAATAAAAATAACTAAAATAGGTACAATAATTCAGCTGAATAAAATTAATATGTTTCCAGTTGTTGCAGTGAGCAATTCGATTAACAAGGATCAAAGGGCAATTAAATTTTCTAATTGACCTAACTACTGTCTTGGACTTCGCTGGAATCAAGTCCAAGAGTGATTTCCTGAATAAAAGCAAGGAGTAAATGACTATAATTGCCTTGAGTTCGGCGGCGACCCCCGGCAGTAAAGCGTACGTCTATACCAGGAAATTCTGGTATTAGCCCAATTTGTGATGATAAAATAACCTTGCTGAAAACAAAAGACAAGAAAAAGAGAAGAGGAGAAAAATATCTGGCTTTTGTTCATTCAAACCTTTTCGCGGGTATCCCCACGACATTTGATGTAACAACGCGAAATTGGTATGGAGAGTATGTTGAACGGAACAATGACGGGATGAAAGCGTCTGTATTCATCAGTCACAACAGCGCGGGAAAACTTCCATTCCACATCTGCATTAGTCTATTAAATAAAACCGTACAAAAACACAAAGTTGTACCATCATCACGGTGAAAAATCGCATAAAACAAAATATGAGATTGACATCAACGTGGTCGAAAAGTAGGTCATTCTATTTTAAGAGTACCTTGCTCAGAGAGACGGGCATAACGCAAAAGCAGTAAATACATAGTTAGCTTCCATTTGAACTTCGCAGGTCGGTTGCTATTTATTATGATAAGAAACAGGCTGGTGAGCGATTGAATAAAGAGTGGGGGGGGGATAAGATGTGTACAATCGGAGGATTGATCCTTAAGAAGCACACGAATTGCGAATTTCGTGACAATTAAGGGAATTCGTGGTTTGAATAATACTGTGGATCGCGGATCAACTGAAAATTTGGGCCCGGATTCAGGACTCTGTCTACAAGCTGACCGTTAATTTGCGGTGGGCCTTGGTGAGTGTTGAGAGGCGCGGTGGCCTCATGGTTAGAGTACTTGACTCCGGATCGAGTGATGCAGGTTCGGGTCCTGGCTGTGTTGTGTTCTTGGGCAAGACACTTTACTTTCACAGTGCCTCTATTCACCCAGGTGTATAAATGGGTACCGGCGAAATGCTGGGGGTAACCGTGTGATGGACTAGCATCCCATCCAGGGGAGAGTAGAAATACTCCTCGTCGCTTCATGCTATGGAAACCGGAGATAAGCGCCGGCCTGATTGGGCTTCAGGCTCGTAAGCAGACTTTACCCTTGGTGAGTGTTACGGCCCGTCGCACCCGATCACTGAGGGTCGTCAAAAACCCCGATAGATTGAACTTGTTACGTCACAGTATTAACCCTACCCTACCATATAGCGTATTTTAAGTCACGAGTTGCTTTTTCGCCCTCTTCTTATCGCAATAATGTTGTAATCATGCGATATATGAAATCAGTGAAATGGCGATCATTAAAGTTAAACGTGTTTGAGGAGAGCTGTGTGTCGAGTTTCTTAACAGTCAGTATGGTGTAGTTAGGTCAGCTAATTTAAAGTAGCGCCAATCCTGATTTGAAATAACGTCGGAGCCAAGGGTCGGTCGAAAAAAAAAAGAAACAAGGATCGGCGGATTCGCATACCGCTATTCACACCCCTCTATAAACATTCTCATGGATAATGACGCCATCTTGTTTGGGGGGCAAACACGGCTAAAATTACAGTGAATGTATGGGATTTTGGTCGAATTTGAATCTCTGCAACTCCGCTACGGACGCAGTATTTTGACAGCGAAAAAGTATTTGAAAAGGCATTTCTACTGACATTATTTTCATGAAGTGTAAAGAACAGATTCAGGCTACAATGACAGTAAACGTAGTTTGAAGATTTCATACAAATCCTTTTTAATCAAAATTATGTAAATTTCTTGCGAAATTAGAAGCGACATGGGGAGATTTATAATTCCAATTTACGGACTTCATTCTTCCTTTACTGGCCTAATCTTCTGTTGGGTAGATGATTTCAATAATATTACTAGAATAGCGGAAAATGCTGGAAATCGGCCTTTTCATAGCGGCGTCCCAGCGGTTCGAAGTCGGACAAAATCACCCACATTCGCTGCAATTTTTGCGGTGTTTGCCCCCCAACCAATATGGCGTCATGAGTCGTGAAAAGGTCTATTAATAAATGAGCACATTAGAATTTACCTCTACTTTATCGTATGTATTGGTGAGCAAAGCCACTAGCATGTTGACCAGCATAATCACTGTCAGAATAAAAAACGTGCCATATAGGACAGCAACAATTGAATTTGACAGCTCGTCGTGTGATTCCAGTGTCTCGAGATTCGTCATACCAAGCACGGACCACACCAGATGGGTGGCAGCTTTAAACAGGCTTCGCATTAGGAAAGAATGAAGTGAGTAAAGTCACAAAACGCGACGCCCTTGAGCCAGAAGCATAGATGCTTCATAACTGGATTGGGAAGCAGAGCCCAAGAAACTATACTGAAACAAAGCAAAAAGTAAACAAACACATAAATTAAACTTACCATGCAGATGTCCCGTTTGCACAAAAACTGAAATTGGAATAACAAATAAAATGAATAAATAAAAAATAAATGCACTAAGTGATGTTTTTCACTTTGGGAATAATAAATATTTATTGCAGCATTTTTGTTTTAAATACGTAAAGGAAATCGCATGAACGCGAGTGCATTTCGTGATTTATGGGCACGAGTGATGTTTTGAAAGTTCTCAAAATTGCACGAGCCGCAGGCGAGTGCAATTTGAGAACTTTCAAAACATCACGAGTGACCATAAATCACGAAATGCACGAGCAGGTTCATACGATTTTTTATTTATTATATTCTCAACAAAATTACTCAAACGCGCTACTTTGTACGGTGTTTCCATAGCAACTTCCGTATTGCACTCTATAACCTGGTTTGCACTCTATAACCTATTTATGCATTCGCCATTGGCCAATCAGAAACGAGATATTTTGTTGAGTATATAATAAATTATGTTACGACCACCGACTAAACTGTAAATGAACTAATGACTTACCCCTTGAAGAAAACGGCTGGTCTTTCATATACCGGATCCGAAATAATTAATGTCCATAAAACAAAAGAACAAAGCGAACATAGCAATACCTAATTAGTAAGGCCTAATCGGAATAACAATGGTTCTTTTGTCGTCTGCCATTTTAGTCCGGTATATGAAAGTCTACCCCAAAAAACTATCCGACTAGCGTCCTTCAAACCTTGCGACTAGCGACTCAAATAACAATGAGCGTTTTCATAAGGTGTGGAAAATAGCCCCTAATTAGGCATTGTTCTGCCATCCCCAGTGGGACGGCGCTAGTGAGCGGAAGACACTAATGTTCCACAGTTTGTTCCCAATGGAACTTCGCGCAACGAGTTAATATGCATGCACCGCAACATTATCATACGGAGGAGAGTGTGTTTGTTTTCCATATAATAGAAAGAACGGATGTTACTAAAACGAGGAATGGGGAATGGGGAATGGAGAATGGGGAATGGGGAATGGGGAATGGGGAATAGGGAATGGGGAATGGGGAATTGAAAAATGGGAAATTGAAATGGGAAAATCGAAAATGGGAAAAAAATAAAAAATAGCCACTTGGATTGTAAAGAATAATTGTTATGAATATGGAATAATTTTTCTCAGCGGCGATTACCCAAGCTTTGAAAGCGTTTTGCGCCAAAATTAAAAGAGGAATTCGCGATGATAAGTAGAAACTTTGTTTCTAGCAAAAACTAAAATGACATGCGTACTAAATGTGGACTCCTCTGTTGTTCGGAGTTAGCAGTGATGGACTTTATTCAGAAAATTCAAGAAGTCCTTTGAAAGATCACTAAACTGAATGAAACCGGCAAGTGCAGTGATGACGCACTAAGGTACAACGAAATGAACGTGAAATACCCTTAATTAAGCTTAGAAACTCTTATTTTATTTAAGTACAATTATCAGTGAACATCAAATAAGTCTTTTTTAATTTAACGTCGAAGATTTAGTGTTGCCACTACTTAACCGATTTATTCCATCTCTTACTTGTCGTGTCTTTCCCGCGTTTTTCTTAATTATGATAATTTATTTCGCTCCGGCTCGAGATTATCGATGCGAAGCTCGTGTTCATGATCTTATGGCGTATGAGTCACGCTTCTGGTTTACTTGTACAAAAAGTTTTGTTCAGAGTAGTACACGCTGAAAGATGAGATTAATCCTATTCGGTTTTGTTCGTACCGAACGTTGTTGTTTGATGTGTGGTGCAAGATAAACAGTGACAGTCGGCCACGAAATTTTAAGCCTTGTTGGCTGGAAATTCGTTTTGCCGCCACGTGTCTGATGTTTTCCCCGAGTATACTTCGCCTCACAACTACACAACGGAAAATAACAACTCTACAACTACTTAAAGAACCAAAAAAAATTGGTTTTACATGGCTCGTACGGGCTCGTATTCATGGGGTAGCAAACTGGCAAAAAAATTTCATTACTCTATTTCTTATACTCAACTACCTACAACGGAAAATAACAACTCTATAACTAGTTAACGAGCCGATAGAAATTGGTCTTAATATGATTTATTTCTTGGAGAAGAAAAGTGGCAAAACAAACCGTAATTAATCTGTTTTTACCTCTGCAAAATGGGAAATTTTCCACCAAAATGAATTTTTTGCGGGTAATAGAACACTCAAACAAAATATCGGGTTTTTAATGACATCGGAAATCTACATATCATCGCGAATTCCCAGGCTTTTAATTTTGGCGCAAAACGCTTTCAAAGCTTGGGTAATCGCCGCTGAGAAAAATTATTCCATATTCATAACAATTATTCTTTACAATCCAATTGGCCATTTTTTATTTTTTTTCCCATTTTCGATTCTCCCATTTCAATTTCCCATTTTTCAATTCCCCATTCCCCATTCCCCATTCCCCATTCCCCATTCCCCATTCCCCATTCCCCATTCCCGTTTTAGTAACATCCTAGAAAGAACATTGCACGTTGTCTCGAAGGTATGAATTCATGTTTGAGTGGCCTGAACCGCCCGGCTGCGTTTGCTCTCATTAGATACGACTAGTTATTGTCACTCGAACCATTGACTTACCGCTTGACTCTGATTCTATTATTTTGTTCTTGTTCACCGGTCGGCGATAAATAAGACAGCTCAGCATTGTACACCATTGTGATTGCCACAGAGAATGCTACTATGACAAACGCAAACTGCACCAGGATGATAAAAAGATCAACGCACATTCTGAACAAAGCTAACTGCAACGGTCCAACTGTTTTATTAACCTCCAGAATGCTCGAGAACCTAAGGACGAGAAAAAGTGTGTTGATACCGTAAATGTAGTAAGCTACTTCCAACAGTCGATTGTTATATGCATCACCTCCGCGAATGATTGACGCGATTCGGAGGACGAAGATGAGGGCATGAAGGCAAAGTGTCATTATGTCCACATAGTTCCACATATTTCTGTTGGAGGAAAACCAAACCCTAAATCAGGGATCGAGCAGAGGGAGGGGCTGGGAGGGGGCTTTAGTTCCACCCAACCAAATTTTATGCAAAAAAACCCATAATAGTAATAATAATAATAATAATAATAATAATAATAAATAATTTCCAAGCATGCCCCCACCCCCCAAAAAAAAATTGTCCCACACGTTCGTCTCGAGCCCCACCCCCTCCCCCCAAACACCACTCAAAAACTTGCTGCGTGGCTCTTTCCTGAAAGAATCACTTTTCTGGTCCTCAGTTGGCGATGGTTTATTGAAAGAAAGCTAGAAAACGTGGCTGGTGCCTCACATACCGGCTAAGACTACCGAAATCGGTTTTATAATGATCATTAAATTGAGCTAAAATTCGTGAAATCTACGTTAGAATAGTTATTTTTTTAGCATGCTGAAGAAAGGCGTTTCACAGAGGGTATAGATTGCTCCTCTTACTTACCGCAAGTGCACTCTGGATTGAGACGTGCAATATTGCTGGATCTCAGAAATCAATAAGCCAATATAAAAGACCAGGATCAGGTATTCCTCAGTTCTTGGTGCAACAGACGAACCTAACACGCACATTCTGATATGCAAAGAGATGAAGACCATTTGACCGATTTTGTCTTTCAAAAAGATCATGGAAGGCGTTGTTAAGTAATTCAGGTACATATCTGAAAGAGACAGATAAAAGTTTCCAGAGTAATTAAGTGTGAAGTTCTGAGGCCACTGTGCTTAATTATTAACAAAAGAGCATCCTTTAAGAGTTGTGAAGGCTTTGTGGCCAAATCATACTCCTCTGCTTAAATAATTCAAATGCAGAATTCAAACCTGCAAAATTAGCACAAAGAGAACACAAGCCAGGAAAAATGATTCTTGTACTAATACTATTGCTGTCGTTGTTGTCGTCAGGGTTTAATATTTCATGTCTATCGTGTGTTGTATACTTGTTGTCTGAATAAATCCCGCGATGTCCCGTAACAGCTGCATACCAACCCGCCAATATCATAACAATGACTTGGAGAAGGACAGACACAACGAAGCTAAAATTGAAGTGAAGTCACCCTGCAAAACATTGTACGTTCTGCCCTGAATACCAAAAGGCGAGAAGGCTCTGTTAGCAGAGTGGGATAATATTATACGATTTGAACTTCATGAATAGTAAGGTCGTAAAGAAAACACCTGTTTAAGCCGTTTCAACCTTTCACCCACATTTTTTCAACAAAACTCGTGTTTAGCAAATGTTGGTCGCAAACACCAAGTGTGCTGAGGCCATTCAAATCGTTGCAACTTCGGACCAACTTTCAGTTTTGAGAAATTTTGATTGTGAGGAACTGGGAACAGTAATGGCCGCTCTATTGCAACATGATGTGAGCACGCGCGCCTTCTACAACTGTTGAACGAAGTGTGCAAAAGGTTTTGACTTCATTCAACATTTCCGAGAACAAAGAAACATTAATAAAATCGATATTAAATGAAAATTTAAGACACACATACAGGCCTGACAACCCTCGATCCTTACTTTGCTTCTCATAGGACTGATCCTGGTAAAATGCGTAAGTAATGAATGGCAGTAAAACAGGGGTGAGAGCTGTGTCAAGTAGGGTAAATATGTAGAGAAGAAACCTCAGTCTCTTTCCAGGAAGACATTGGGGTGGCAAACCATAATTCCATCTCTGGTTCAACAATCGGTATACCAATGGATGAGACACAAACTGTAGAACAATTGAATATGGAGACAAGCCGTCAGGAAGCCACCGACGATAATTTCCAAACGGCGGCCACTAGTTATTCGCTCAAACCTTAGAAAACCACCGAAAACAAACCCAAACCCATGCAGAGAAAAGAAAATAAGTTCCCGTTTTGAAACCAGCCACACGCAACTGTTTCAAAATTTGGTTGCTGTGGCAACGTGGTATCATGCTCTATATACCAAACAGTTTCTAGACAGTTGATTTAAAAAGTCGAAAGATTTGGTAGACCGGCGTTCCCTCACTCGAGCCAGGTCAAGAAAGACTGCAGTGCGTTAAAAGCGGAAGAATAGGGGCATGCCAATCCCCCGAATCGTGTTATTTTTTTGCCCAGATCCGTCGTTTCGACGCTACTTTCCTTCAAATCAGGATCCGAGCTAGTTTCAAATTAGTACATCGACCTAGCTAATAACAACATGCTGACCCAGGCCGACCGAAAATTGATGATCAGACCAACAATCCGAACTTGTAGACAGACTGAGTCCGAATTGAATCCGGACCCAAATTTTTAGTTGATCTGCGATCCACAGTAGTTTCCAATTCGTGGAATCCGCACAACTTATTGCAAACTTCCACAATACGTGTGCTTCTGCGGGCTAAGTGCGCGGGTTCGTACACCCATCACCCCCTCCCCCCTTCCAGTTAGTATATACTCGCGTCTCATCGTGTAGATTGTCAATTTCCTTGAGCTTTGCCTCAGCATTTTGCGCGAACGAAAGAGAGACTAACGTTCTAGAAACTCGATAATAATTAGGAACATGATGATAACAGGTATACTAACGAGTTTGTATTATATTTGTTTGTAAGGATAGTGTACGAACAAGAGAGGGTGAGGCGATAGAACATATCCCTTTGCCCCCTGATAATTATTTTCAATCTATTTTTAAATTTGACGCACGCGTGAAGGCTATTTTTAACCTCAGCCCCATGACTTCGCGGTTGATATTTCGCAAGACGGACCAATCGGAATCCGTTCTTTAAATAACTAATCTCATGACCTCATACTAAAAATAGATTGGAAAAAAATATCATTGATATATAGAGGACCATGTAAGGGGGATATGCTCTCTTACGTCATCTTTTTTTAGTTTTGTAGTGAGGTATTCACCTTCTTTTGTGAGAAGCGGATAGCTGATTCTGTTATCTCGTCAAGTGGGCACGCATAAGTGTCCATACTTTCGTGATGAATGGTTGACTCTTCCTTTGTTTTGATTTGGTCTATCAGTGTTACAGAAAAATCTTCAACTTGCTCCGCCAGTGTATTGAGAAAAACTGCACTTTCATCTCGAATGTGGGAAAGCTCTCTTAGTTTCCTGGAAACCTGTTTCAATCAAGAGATTTTTTAAGATGATATTCTTGGGATATTAGAAGGTGATTAGAGGAATGCTCTTTGTCTCAGGCCATTTCAGTTTTAACAAAAACAGAACACATACTGCGGTTATAAACAAATGTGTTAGATGCATTTCTCCTAATTTTACGTTTACGAAACGTTAACGAATAAAGTTATAGGAAACATACGAAAAGTTACTGAGTCAGAAGAAATGCAAATTTAAAAGAGCATTATGTGTTCTGCATTTAATATGTAGAATGTGCTGGCAACCGGTAATGACTGAGACATCTTCTTTGAAACAACTTTGTTCTCTGTGTTTGCGGCTAATCTACTACTTATAGCATGAATTGTTCGCAGAAACGAGACTGTCTCACACCTTGGCAGAAACTGACTCACTTTAAAAGCTGTTATGACTGGGTTTCTGCAAAGACAAAGGTTGTTGACTGTGATAGCATCTTCAATGTCGTCAATAAATACTTTCGAGATATCTCTTGTAAGGATGTCTCTGAGGCTCTCTTCTGCTGCAATAATTAAAAAGAAGAGGAGTGTCATTCCAGAGCAACACTTGGAGATAGGTAATTTACTTGCGCGGCGGATGGAGGGAGGGAGGGAGGGAGGGAGGGAGGGAGGGAATGACAATGGCCCAGTGGTTTGCGCTTTATATGCCTTATGAAAGACCTTATGAAGTTAAGTCCCTGATGGCGAGAAGGCCCCAGTTGGAATCTGGGAAATGACTCGTTAAACATGTCACAATCAGGCTAAAACCATTTATTTCTTTTTGAAAATAAATATGATATGGCCATACGTTGCCTGGACGTATTATGAAATATCTGACTTGACATATGCGATGATTAGAGGAGAAATCTCTCTTGCCCCCATAACATAAATTATCACCATGCGATGATGATTTATATTT
This sequence comes from Astreopora myriophthalma, assembly GCA_014634185.1. Classification (NCBI taxonomy): domain Eukaryota; kingdom Metazoa; phylum Cnidaria; class Anthozoa; order Scleractinia; family Acroporidae; genus Astreopora; species Astreopora myriophthalma. The sequence goes on along the minus strand of BLFK01000047.1, from coordinate 56,884 downwards.
TCCAAAGTAACACTTTGACCTCAAGAAATACTTTCAATACCTTCACTTATCTGAACAGGAGCATCGGTCCAATCATTCAGTGCTGTGTCATCAGGTAATTGGTCTTATAACGAAAACAGACGAGTATCATGCAAATTAAATGGAAGTACATTGAAAGCTTACTGCTTAATGAGGGGAAATGTAAGTGTAAGTAACTGTTACAGGAGCAATAGATCAGAAGTCTTGTTAAACTGAGTTATTTCCTTTCCATAAGCTGTACAACTGTCAGTTGTTTGATAATATGCGCATGAATGATATCCGGAGGTCTGCTTGTAGCATTTCCTGACGAAGCAATCAAGATCCTCCCTCGTGGAACTGACCACAGGACTACCCAGCTGTCCTATTCGCTGGACAGGTGTAACGAAATAAAAGTTGTTTTGCTTTTAAGTCAACCCTCAATATGAGGAAGTATATTTTCAGTCGCTATGTCTACTGTTCTTGAATCTGTTTAGATATTGGAGAGTGTTTCATTTTTACATTTTGAGACCCTGGGGCATTGAGACTGCCGTTTAAACCTGTGCTGTCTTCCCACCACTTACCTCGGAATTCACGAGATCGCTCACATGAGCCTTTGATTTAGTTTTTACGTGCTGGATCATCATCAGTAGAGGAAGTTGTATAACCCGGCACCCAATCGTCGTCGATGACTGTAACTCAGTGCAGAAACCTATTGCAGCTATAGCCATCTTGAGTCTCAGTTCGCTTTCAGTGCCCTTTAGGCCCTGTTTACAAGCGGAAAGGGAGCAACTACAGAATACAGGGCCACACAGGGCCAGCACAAGCAAATTAGTTGGAAGCTTTTGTAGAACGAGACACACAACAATGGGAGCTTTTGTCATTCAATGATATGGAAATAAGTGGCCCTGTATTCTGTAGTTAAGCCGCGGAAAGGCTACCCTAGCATTGCAGATTTCTTCTTTCTTCCAACCTTAGCAATATATTTACTCTTCACGCTTGTAAGCAGGGCCGCTTCAGTACTTGAAGACCCTTCAAAACATATTTCGCACAACAGCGCTGAGTAGACGCTCACCTTCTAATTGGTTTCCGTCTCGAAGATGAAAATGATTTCGCAAGAAGTTTCGAAAGTTAATCGCAGCGTCCTCAGTTTCTAGAGAGAATAAAACACACTTGTGACCAAACGCAAGAGGGGTTGATATTGCTCAAGTTTTTAAACACTTTGAAACTCGCAAGTTATGGTTGCCTCCGCCGAGACTCGACCTTATTTAGACGAAAACAAGATTCCTTTTGGCGTTGTTGCCGTTGTTGTTGTTTGGTCGGTAGTTTTTTTTCTTTTGTTTGTTCTTGCAAAGATAAGTAAATTACAAATACAATAATTATTCAGTTCTTAATTCGTTTTGCTTGACTGTGTTGTGTTCCTCTCCATGAGTGATGAACAGGAGCGGATTGTCAAACTTTTTATAAACAAAATGACACTTATTTTCACGAATTCCTCCAGCTGGTTAGGAAGCTTCAATATCAATTGCACCAATATTGTAGCAATGTAGCAGTGTTGTCCACTGTCTTACCTTCTTGAAGCCGCCTTGCTCCTTTCGTTATGAAGACACGCGCTCGAGTGATGACGTTTTCCTCGTCCTCGCTTGTCTCTTGCAAGTCGCTCATTTTTCACTTAGAGCAAGCTCCTGCTCTGAGCCAATCAAATGAATTTGAGTCAGTTTCAGTGCCTATCCTATCTTTGACTGCCATATTGAGGGGGGAACATATTAGAGTAAGCCTTGTAGGGTCAAAGAGGAAGAAGATACTAAAACAAGTTTGAGACAGTACTTTCTGTTTAGAAGTTTAACAATTCAAACCGAGCAAGATTTGTGTCGAACATAGGGACAATGAAATTAAAAGGGAATTGAGATTCTAGTTCTATAGAATCAATTTGTAATCAACTCACCGTTCACTGAGTAACGTTTTATACACGTTGAAACTTTCCTTTGGTAACGCTACTGAAATCAGTGACGAAGTGTTCAGCTTCAGAATACTGACCGGAAAAATAATGCAACCTCGCGTAAAGTGCCGTACGCGGATATTGAATATAGCAATTGAAAGGAACGAATATGAATGAATAACGCGTTATATATTAGGCCTAGTGAAGTATATTTTCAAGATGTCGGTCAGTTTGGGTATAGTTCTGACCCTTTTGGTTTCCCCGATATTGCGGACTGACTTATGACTTATTTCAGCAGCTGAAAATTTTTATCATGGCCTTTCCATGCGATGCGGCTTGTCCCGTGAATAGGCAGATAATATGACTGCAGAATTCGAGATACAGAGTTTTCCTGGTTCAACTCAGATTTCAAGAGTGTTTCCTACATTTTCCTGACTTTACAAGATTCACAAAACCGCACCGCCGAAACTTGACGCTACCCGACACCACTATGACGCAATACGCTACGTAATTCTCTTTTCAACATCCCGTACGGCTTCATCTCCTACTTTGGTTGATAGAATATTGCTACAACGAAGTGAAATTTAAGCCCTCAGCGACACAAATGACACTATTCAGATTCTATAATTGTAGCTTGAAATGGATGTGATCGACACATGGATACGAAACAAGTAGCCTGTTCCAGGCGTTCAGTTGGTAAACGGGGCGCGATAGTACAGGCAGAGCGAGGCGGAAGTAAAGCGACGAAAAATGGAGGGGGCTTGGGACGGGCAAGGGAGGGAACGCCTGTAAAACCTTTTTTGAAAAGGTCTTTCCGCCCACTTGGCCACCTGACGCGGTTTCTGCTTTTGGGTTGTCAATCAAACGTAAAACTTCCGCTGAAATGTACGCAAATATTTTTCTTTACCTGATGTGCCAAATTTATGCCTTCATCATGTTTCATCGCATGCATTTATGGCTTCTATCATAACTTCGCAAGCTTTTAACTTATATCTTTGGTTTTAGCTAAAACCCCTCGTTAAACTGATCGCTAAAAATCTCTAGTTGAACCAAGGATTTTAGTGATCATTTAGAGGCTAGAAGTTATTTAAAATCATTTAGTTCCGAAGTTATTTAACGCTACGGCAAGCAAACAACCCATTTCAAACGCTACAATTTCTCATTTTTGGTGTTTAAAAATGCAACGTACTTGTGTTACGAGATGTAAATTGTTATTTAACCAGGAGTGGGCTCCTGATTTAACTTAGAGTTCTAGTTCTTTCTCTTATAAATAGATAACAATGTACCGCTTCGATTGTGCTAAGATGCGTTCTTGGCGATTTTTAGCTCCTTCGAAATGATGTTAGAAAGTTACGGGTGATTTAAATCGTCATTTGCGTGGTAATAGTCGTGGTAATACGGGGGGTGTGTGGGGGGGGGGTGAGGGGGACTCCCATATAAAAAGGACGGGGTACTTGTCGGAAATTTTGAAAAGAACCCTAAGAGGCACCAAGATCCTGTCTTATGGGCGTGGCATGATTTTTTTTTTCACCCTAAGCGGTACCATGTTCTAAAACAACCCATTTTGACACTTTCATACTTTTTAATAGTGATAAAAATGATTGCTTCGAATACCTCCCACTCTGACGTAAAGTTTATGAAAGTATTGTCATAAATTTTTATCTTTTTTAACAGAAGGTGTTCATTATAAACGAAACAGTAAATAAAATCGAATATTCTGAAGGCACAATGTCTATGTACAGTTCTAGTGTCCATCCAGATAAGTTTTCATGACGATAAAGATGCAAGATTTCATCTAATACCTTCTACTTGTAAAGTTTTTTAAGATTTCGACAACCTCAACATTTAACTACTTCTAGTCAGGTTTTATGGATTTCTAAACGACCGAAAATCCGTCGAAGAACATGACAGTGAGAAAGGAGCCAAGAGGAGAACATTTAGAATCCAGGTCAAATACAGATCAGAACTCCCACACCACCACAGTTTTGAAGGTTGACGCAACGGTGAAGGGATATCATGCATGTCTCTTTACTGCTGCTATCCAAGAATGGTTCAATGCCACCAAGAAGAGAGGAGAACGAGGTAATGCGTTGAGAGTATACAATGAAAGAGGACTGCTGGGACACCTTCAGAAAGAATTAGTTGGAGAATTCTGGCCCATAACTCACAAAGTAATCAATTGGTAAGTGAAATATAAGCAAACGGATAGGGCAAAATGTACATTATGCCTATCAATATAACTGAGGTTGAGTGCGTCGCCAAACTGTTGAGCTCGGTTTGCAGGGCGGAGAAAAACAGACAGGCCACTTGGAGAAATCTGGCTATGTGCCTTAGCACATAGCCGATTTAATAACAATGAAAATATTACATCACAAACTTAAAGAATTGATCGCACGCCCAGCAAAGGTGGGGATCTGAAAGCGCACCACAGAAGTAAACTGAGAAAAAGAAAGAAAGAAAGAAAGAAAGAAAGAAAGAAAGAAAGAAATAGTGGAACCTGGCAATGGGAAGGAGGAGGGTGAAAAAGTTTGGCAAGCAGATCAGTCGAACTTGAAAAGCGAATGAATATTTACCGCGCTTTCTCGGAATGCAACAAATTCCCTATAGGGGATACTTAATAATTGCTCCTCCCCAGGAATGACCACGTCACACTTTGCTGAGTGCATAATTATGCATGCATTATAAATTTTAGATGCATAAAATTTTTATTGGCAAGCCAATAACACCTTTATGTTTTGTAAGCTGGGAACCCAGAGCAAACTCGATCTTCATTTCACTATTTTATCTCTTTGTTTTTGTTTTTGTTTTTTTCTTTAGTACTGTAACCGGAAGTCCATCTCCTGACCCTGCTGGCCTATATGGACGTGGAGGAGGAATTAACATTCCAGTGCAATTGACCACGAAGTTAACAAGACGCGAGGCGGTGAAGATCAAAGCCTCGTTATCCAAACTGAATGTACACTCTGTTATTGATGAGTTGTGAATTCCCGGCATTAATTAGACAAAATAAAAAATTAGTGAATTGTCAAATGTCTCCTGTCATATTTTTTCGGCTCAATGCCCTAAAAAGTACCCTAAAGCTCCCGCTGTGAACCTTTTGAGGCTGAACACCCCAAGAGGTACCAAAACCGCTTTTTTAACCCCTAAAAGGTACGACGAGCACCCCCGTCGTTTTTATATAGGTCCCCTCCCCGGGGGTCATAGCGAGGAATTTTTTGTAATTTTCCACAAACGCTTAGAATTATCGCACAGTCTTCATTTTCACATGATTTGAGACGCTCTACTTTGCAAATTACGAAAGCCGAACGATTATAACTGTCGGTTTCTCATCGACCTTTGTGTTGACTGCATCTGTCAAAATTGACCAATTAGAGGGTATACCAGAATCTGGTATACTAGAAAGACCTTTTTAAAAAAAGTTTTACAGGCGTTCCCTCCCTCGCCCGTCCCAAGCCCCCTCCATTTTTCGTCGCTTTATTTCCACCTCGCTCTGCCTGTACTATAGCGCCCCGTTTACCAACTGAATTAACGCCTGGAACAGGCTACAAAACAAGCTGTGCGTGTAGCGCATGTATCTCCATTTATGACTCTGCGTGCGCCGTAGATTTCAATACTAGTGCCTCGAACAAGCCACAGGCCAAACGAAGTGACAAGTAAGTTCGTACGTTAGCTCATTTACGCAAGGTAATTTTCACTTAGGCTCCAAATCAAAGCCCGAGTTTTCCTTGTGAATGACCGGCCTAAAGGTCTGGTTTTGAATGGCCAGATAAAACCGCCTTCACTTCTTCTCATATCGGGGGGAAACATTTTCGTAAAGTGAAGACCAGGGCCGAGTTGTTCGAAGCAGGATTAGTGCTAATCCATGATAAATACCATGACAACCAATAGGATTTAATCGAACTTAACCCAGGCCTAGCGCTAACCCGGCTTCGAACAACTCCGCCCAGGAGTTGGACTTGGCTTTCAAGGGCGATTTCGGAGACGCTCGGTCGACGCTCGGTCGACGCTCGGTCGACGCTCGGTCGACGCTCGGTCGACGCTCGGTATACTGTGAGTACGGCGGCTATCTTTGAAGCGCTATTTGGATAATTTCTCAAGTAGGTCACGAAACAACAATAAATAGTAAATTGGCATCGAAATCGTAATTTATCGAACAGCATTCCCCCGCACAGAGAGATTAAACAAACAAACAAACAAACAAAAACAAAAGGAAAAACAAAAAACAAAACAACAGACCAAGAAATGGCTGCAGATTTCACCTTAATAGATGGATTGCATGTTACGTCATTGAAGCCACGTTGGTGCCCGAAGACAATAGATCCGTCATTAGCTTCTATTGTTTATACCACCAACTTGGCGGCGATGACGCAACATATCAGTGTCTGCAGAGATTTCTGGTCATGTGTTTGCAACTGATTCAGCAGAGGCATGAGTGCCATTCAGGTTTACATACCCTGTTTACCACTGACATTCAGTCTGGATGCTTAAACTCAAGCTGATCACAGTAAATCTTATCTGATGGGCGATATCTAGCAGTCTCTCTGATAAATATCCCGTATTTATATAAAAACCGACAAAATAATATAGTCAGTAAGTTAAAAATAACTTTTTGGGTGCGGTTTGCATTGGCCCGTACCTCGTTAACTTAAAAGCAAAATGCCCCATTTTTATGACAATAGTTACTTTTACTGTTACGTTGTAATCTGAATGGAAACTCATATTCTCTCATTTACTTTATTTGACAGCTGTTTGGAAGAAAACAGTTCAGTAGTTACTTCTACAGCCCCCACTCTGAACAGCATTTATAATTAAAGCCTGGTTTTCGAACAAGAGCATAAGCACAAGCAAAAGAGATTCATGTCAAATGACAACGAATTGCATGTGAACGCAATCACAAGTACTGTGCACAGCCACGAAGGATTCACGGGTTCCATGCTTTCTCTTACAAGTGCGCGCTGCGAGGGGAATCTGGAACGGATGCTTTTCATTGTACGAACATAAGATCTTGTGTTCTGCTTTGACGATCAATACCTTGATCGCATTGACAGGTTTTTTTAAGCGAGCGTTTAGATTTGGTTATACCAACAACCTGTATGTAATAGCTGAAGTTACCAGAAATCCTGACTGTAAGCTATGGAACATTATCACAGATACTCCTTCCCACCCCCTTTACCAACTATTACCTCCTAAGAAACAGAGATTTTTGCGAAACAGAGGACATGACTTTATTTTACCTGCTGTTAAAACAGAACGCTTTAAGAGATCCTATATTAATAGGTGTCTTTTTAATTTTATTTAATTGTATTTGATCTTATATTAATTGACGAGATTGCGTTGTCTTGTTTGTAAAGCCACACGTATGTTGTGACTACCTGATTATGGATGATGAATAAAGACTCTTATTATTGCTTTACGCTGTGCTGCGTTTTCACACAACGCAAGCGAACGGACGCCTAAGCGCAAGTACAAGGAAAAGGAAAACAATCATCGTTAAGCTTGTGGTTGCGCTTTCGTTTATGCTTGCATCAAGCCTGTTTTTACGGTGAAATAAGCGCTCTTGTGCTTGCCGGCTTATGTTTGCACTTGTGCTCGTGTCTCTAGTGAAAACCAGGCTTAAAGGCTCATAAAGGCAATTACAAGGAGTTCCTCGTTCTTAGTCTCCACAATTCAAAACCACGGCTGACACAGAACTAATCTTCAGCTGCTTCATTGGCGGAAGCCTCATCAGCAGCATCATGAGAAAATCGCTCCTCGTCGTTTTGATCAATTGTGTTCGTTTGAACTGTTTGATAGGTTTCAATGGCAGGTAGTTCCCCTTCGTCGTCACCCGATTCAGCGTCCTCACCCGAATCCCCTTCCGTCTTGTAGAAGCGAGTTTCCACGATCTGATCGGATGGCCATGTGGCTGAAGATTCTGTCGAAAGAGTTGTGTCTCAAACTTGGGCAACATGTATAGAGGAAAAAGAGACAGCTTATGACCATTTCATAGAAGTAAGCAGCTCGAGCCGATGGAAAGACGGCTGAAAAATTTAGCCCTCGAACAGAACAATTTTAATCAAGCGTGACCGTTCGATTGGATGATAGCTACACAACTTAACAACACCGTCATACCATCCATCTCTTATCACTAATCTGTCTATTACATGAAATCCCAAAAAGTCATAACATTACGTTTGCGGTAGATCTTTCTATGAATTTAGCGTGGCCTACTATACAAGGCAGGGGGAGCCATTTTAGCGTGATAGGCAACCTCGGAACATTAGGCATAGGAAAGAAATAAAGGGTAAACACCGGACTATCACGTGCATATACTTACCCGGGGCTTGGGAATCGGTTTCCACGGCAGGGCTCTCTTCGTATTCCTTCACCTTAAGGGTTGCTCCCCACACTGAAATAGTGAATGTTGGAAGTTAAAGGTGAGCTGCAGAGGAAAACTAGTGGAAGGTAGGAATGAAGGATGGATGAGAGATAGTGTCTCCGCTGAAAAAAAAAAGGATGTCAAAAAACCACTTTCCCCGGCCTTAGTTTTCTTTAAACGGGCTTAAAATTCATGATCACCATCACAACTGATCACCCTTATTGCAAACATGTCGTCATTTGACATTTCAGTCATAGCCGCATGCTTGGGATTGCCGTGTATCTGCTCAGTAGAATCTGCCACGAGTCCCTCCTGGATCTCTATAAGGGAGTCAGGATCTCACCTTTTCGACCCAGGTCCAAACCTTGGCCTTGGTCATATGGTTCGTGTGTGGGCTGAGTTTCAGTCGTTGTCAAATCTGACTCCGAGGGTTTTTATCCGGCTATTTTCAATTTCCCCTTATCAAAATCGACTACAACTAACTGCCATCTGGCTGTGGTGCTGTGCTCTGAGATCGATACATGGACGACCGTATAACGGCTGCCAGAGGCGCTATGCATAAGATGCTTTCGGCCCGATCTCGTTAAGCTCGTCCTTTCGCAGTTCAGTCTCCCAACTGCAAGAAACAGTGATAAGCACAGCACGCTTTCCTCTTTCTTCCTGATATTACTATTTCAAATCTGCCGTTGATCCAGATACTCACCCACAAAGATGCACATCGACAGCAACAGCAAATACAGCAATGCTTTCATATTCCCAAACACAAATGTATCTCCTGCTGTATTTGGATAAAATGGTCACAGGAAAACTTCAAAGTGACATCTAGTAATTCAGCTGAGAAAACTTAGCTGGTAATCAGGAGTCAACGGGCCAACGCATGCACTAACTCGCACGCCTAAGAGTATGATAACTTAGGGTCACAAGTGGTATTATAGTTTAAGGATCAGAAATTTTTGTTAGACATGTAAGTCATGGTAAAGCTAGCAGTGAATTACTTATGTAGGCTTCTACCCAAATGATCCATTCACGTTAAAAGTTTGTATTCAATTTCGTTCGGTTTGGTGGTTGGCAACGTAGCCGTACACTTAAGGAGATATTGTAACCAAATTTTAGCATCACATAACTCAACAATGTGGAAGTAAAGATAGAGAATGAAGGATTCTGCATCGTATAATAAGCTCGGCCCTCGTTCAGCACAAAAAGTGAAACTCGGTTATTTGGCGCTGTTATTTCGCAGAGTACTGCAAAGAAGTCTTCCAAATATAAAACACGCGTGTAGCTGAGCACGATTTGCTTCCTTTTAAAAACGTACTGCTCAGTTCTTGTTGCCTGTTGCAAACTCATAGGTCGGTTACTAACTCGCAGTAATTTTATTTTGCTCGTTTTGCCACGGAATGGCAAACATGGAACGATCTGGAACTCCTAATATGTCTTCCAAAATACTGCCTACGATAGCTAAATTTTCACGGATGGATCACCTCAACTTTTCTGACAGATCGTCACAGGTGTACAAGCCGACCTTGAGTGAAACACCAAATTGACAGACAATAATGTGAATGTAAAATTGGCTTAAATTTCGATTTCGGAGGTTTTTTTGCATCCTTCTCTAGATGGAAAAAAGAGGAGCTAAAAGATGCTGTAAGTCGGAGTCGGTTGCATGTAGTGCGCGGCTTTCGGAGCCAGAAGTCCTCAGTTCGATCATCAGTGGCCACAACTTCTGTTCTGACTTTCCTCTGACAGGGACCGCGGAGACCATTATAAAGTAGTAGGGCTAAAAAGTCTGACCAAGACAAACAAGCATTAGGGGTCACTTTTCCGCTATTTATCATGCACTAAAAAATAAACCTAAGCAAAATAGTGATAGGGCCTCCCACTACGCGGTCCTCGTCTGATCCGTTTGGCTATATTTTTAAATACCCGTAAAACGGAGCACTAATATAGGAAGGGGGGAGGGTAAACATCCACTGATACCAGCTTCCGAGCTGACGGAACTACCGACGTTAAATAAAGTGACTTCACTTTAAACTCAGGCAAATTCTGGGTCTCAAAAGTTTTCTTCCCGCGACTGGCGACCAGTTCTGAGATTGAGCCGGGGTTAGTTGCTCGAACAAACACAGCCTCTGATCATCATTGTTTGGTATTTAATAGTTGTCAGCAAGAACGTGTTCCAGAGCAGCAAGAAGGAAAGTAGCTTACGTTTATGCTATTATGTTCGGATAGAACCTTCCATTGTGATGTTGTATGCCAGGCTGGCGCTCTCAATATCAATCTCTTTTCTGACCGCTATGAAACTCAACAGCGCTCCTAAATCGGATGTGGAAGTTAACCAGGGCTTTCCACTTCTACTGCACTATTTTACAAAGATTACAAATGATGGAGAGGGAGTGAGTTGAAATAAGAACGGATACACAAAAATTATATAGAGAGATTTACCGTAGAATTCTCAAGGCTCAGGCTTGTATCCAACGTGCTACTAGCTCGACCAAGTCAATGATATCAAATGGCATATTCAAACAAACGGTGAAACTATCTATCACTTCCTTAATGGTCTTGTAATTTGGCGATTGGTTAGTTTGGAGAGGCTTTCAATCATGCAACATTTGATAAATATTCAGTGCAGACGTAATCTTATGCCTTGAACTTTGGTCACCATGAAAATTATCATATTCAGTCAACATACAGACATCTTTTGTCTCTCTACCTGTAAACCTGGTGTCTTTTCTCCACTGACCTGCGCTCTATATTCTCGCTCTCGCCCAGTCTTCTTAATGAATAACTATCGCGACGCTCCAAAGCACAGTCATATGCCTTCCTCCCAAACAACGCTTTCGTTTTCTGATCCCCGGCTCCCTCTTGCATAATTCCCCTGACTCGAATGAGTTTCTTCAATGTGGGTCTCGTTTCAGATGACAATCGTTCAATGCAATCCCCAGCCCCTCGCCCCTTAGCTTTAAAGAGATTCCGGCTCGGGATTTCGTTTTGTGCACACAGTTCATGTGACAATACTCAAGAAAGTATTTTCCGGCTTTTCCCGGGGGGGCGGGTCCTACACCCAAACTTTGGTGGGGGTATTCCGCTGGAGTTCTACATCGCTCATCCTGAATATGACAGAAAAACCTTAATTTTCCTACCCTGTTTATGACAATGTATGTAATTTTATATCCTTGTAGATTGCTCTACCCTGTTAAGACATTACCTATATGATATTGTGCTAAGAAATATTTGTATATCCCGTGCACACAAACGACAAATTACCTCTCTTTGAATGCAATTCTCCATTGAAAGTGTGTGTAGTGAGCGTCATAACTTTAAGATAATTCATCAAGCACTAGACTTCGCACTTCAAGAGGTTTTGTAGAGTGTCATCATAACATAAACCTTCTACCAATGTACAACACGTGATGTCAAAATCTTAAACATACAGCTCATTCAACCTTATTGGCTATTACAGTTATTGCATTACCACCTTTCGCATTCCATATATGTATGCCCCTCGGTCTATTGAAGCGGCAAAAATATTGCTATGCCTGCAGCTGTTAGCTTATTAATTAGCAAAAAGTTTCGTAAATATCTTTCAATGATACTTATTAAAATGAACAGAAACAGTTGGCTACTTACAGAATATAGCTTGTGGATAAAATGCATGAAAAGACAACCAGCGATGCTTACATCCCTAACCTGTAAACAAAAGCAACACCCTGTCTATGACACGAAACTCGAATCGGGACTGGAGCTCGCAAACTGAAAAATGGATACCCTCTCTATGACGAAAACCTCGAAAAACCATACCCTGTCCAGCGGATCATCTCTCTATAGTCAATATATGG
>BLFK01000047.1:27403-37866 GCA_014634185.1 Astreopora myriophthalma | reverse complement strand
GAAAACAGTTTCGGTGAATGCCGGTCACTGATTTGCGTCCGTAACTGCGAGGATCATAGCTTCATTTGACTGATTCCAATTGATGCTTTTCTTTACCCATCGAGCAGTGGATTCTTGTGTCTTATCCGCTTCGGTCAGTAGCAAACGGCGGCATTTCCGGGTTCTCAAGGTCCGGAGGTATAGTTCTATTCTTTCCACATTATTCTTTGAGCAAAACGGAATAGTTAGTTCATTTAGAGCTCAAACGAAACGGATCGCTGGAATGTGATATTTAGGAATTGAATCCTAAAATCAACACTCGGGAAATAGCAACTTATGTTACTTCCGGGATTAACAAAACGGTCTGAACTTCAAAGGATCTTTTACACTTAGGGCACACTGACATACATGATGGTATGCACTCATTTCAATGACGGGGAGACAAAAATGGTCTACATTGAGAAATGAAACAAAATGTACAAGGGGAAAAGGTCCATTAAATATGCAGTGCAGGATATAAAAATAATATAAAAATAAAAATAATAAAAATTTCCAACATACTTTGTCTGCTTTATGCTCCATGTAGGCTGCTTGCTCTTCTCGTCTCGCCCCAATCCCCTTTTGGGAGGGAGAAAGAAGTGAAGTCTGGGGAAATTAAACAGTATCACGCACATAAGAGGTCGCGCACAATACGCTCTGCTGCCTTTGCTGCGATCGGATTGCTCATATTGCGCCAACTTATCTTTACAAAACTGTGACGAACGATAATATTGAACATTTGGTGGCTGGAAAGGTAGGAAAAACTCATTATTTATTTTCAAACCCGGCGCAGCTAGACACCGCCGGATAACGTTGGGCAGTTCCTGATTAAGGTGTCTTTGTTGTTCTGAAACGCCCGCACTGTGCATTGAGATTCACTGCCTTCAGATGGTCATGTGCAACTTTCTTTGTACATAAACTGTAGTCGCGGATCTTGTTTGTTCTGACACAACGAGGTTTAAGAAGACTTGGCGGAACTGACCTCCTCTTCGATTCAACGTCAGTGTTCGACTAGCTATATTAAAGCACAGGCGTTTCTTGAGCCACAGACGTCGACTGAAGGTGAACTTTTTGTATTCGTGGACATTGGTTTTGCCCAAATTTTCGAGTGAATCGTTTCTGTAAAAATAAAGATGCTGAGCAGTACAAATGTGGTATCGTCAAGGCAAGTTTTAAGGAAACGCCTCACTTCCGGTTGCCAGCCATCCCTGGAAAGAACGTTGGCGGAAGCCTTACGAAACAAGTGATTTAGGTTGGTTTTCAGTTGAGTTTTTCGTAAAATGTATTGTAAGTACACCGCACTATTTCAACTGTGGTGCCTAAAACTGCAGCAGAGTGAAAATTACAAAGGTTGAGAAAATTTCATTTTTGGAGAACGAAACTGACTGACGTCTGAAAACAGTTTCGGTGAATGCCGGTCACTGATTTGCGTCCGTAACTGCGAGGATCATAGCTTCATTTGACTGATTCCAATTGATGCTTTTCTTTACCCATCGAGCAGTGGATTCTTGTGTCTTATCCGCTTCGGTCAGTAGCAAACGGCGGCTGTTCCGGGTTGTCAAGGTCCGGAGGTATAGTTCTATTTTTTCCACATTATTCTTTGAGCAAAACGGAATAGTTAGTTCATTTAATTTAGAGCTCAAACGAAACGGATCGCTGGAATGTGATATTTAGGAATTGAATCCTCAAATCAACACTCGGGAAATAGCAACTTATGTTACTTCCGGGATTAACAAAACGGTCTGAACTTCAAAGGATCTTTTACACTTAGGGCTCGTGTTTTCTATATTTCCCTCGTGTTCTCATGTGTCCGTCGTGTTTTATCACAGTGTAATACACGGCTTAGGCTTCTTTATTTGTTAATTATATTTAAAATAGAAGTATATTACGTAAAATCAGTGTCTTTCCCGACGCGTGAAGATTTCGAAGGTATGACTGCTCTACGGTGGGGATATCATCTTGATCGGCCATCGCTTGCGACCGAACAGGACCGGTGATGACAGCGAACGACAACGCCTGATCACACACTGTAATAACCAGCCGAGAGCTCGGTTTAACACAAGACGAGATTTAAAAATTACACATCACGCGAGAACAACGCCGTGTGTGACCGATATCATGCTGAAAGGTCACGCAATACACTCAAGTTACCACACACACAAACTTCGCTAGTTTGTAGGAGTTGTGTCGTTCATCCCATGTTACAAGCGAGCGTTCGTTTTAAGTCATAGTACCCTCATTGTTTTGGGAAAACTCGACGTCAAGTCAAATACAAAGGGAAACAAACTCTGTTTATAGTGACGTTTATATTCAGACTGACAGAAATGTGTTCTTAATGTGAAATTCTCTGTTTATAAAAATTCAGCCTTAAATTTGAACAATTTTTTTTATGCGAATACAACGTTGCAGTGATTCTTTGTTAACTGCTGAAAACAGATGAAGCTAACTGATTCACCAGCCTTTTCTTGATCCTCTTTTAGATGAGGAAATTCGTAAGAAAGCACTGACTTGTTGAAGTTAAAAATTGTTACTTGAATTGTCTGCCTTTGCAGTTGGCCACATTTAATTTCAGCATGCCGCCAGTGCATAAATTTGTAAAAGACAGACTGACGGATGTTCGACCATCTTCACACGACCAGGAGAGGGGATTGTTAAAATTTTTGGACCAATCATGTTGTCCCAAGGGAGTGGAACTGAAATGTCACCCTGCCCCACCTCCCCTCCGGCTTGACACTTACAGATGCATCAAAGTAATACCTCTGAAAGAAGAACTCTGCCGCTTGCCACCAAGTCGGTAGCCTGCGAGCAAGCTCTCCACTGGGGTCTCACGCGAAATTTTCGAGCGCGAATTGTGGGTCGCGTGCGGCGAGCGAAGCGAGCCGCGAGACAAATCGCGCTCGAAAATCTCCCGTGAGACCCCGGCTGTGAAGGGGCTAAACAGAGCAGTTGCGACGACCAACTGACTCAGTCAACGACGGTGCTCCATCTCTACTAGGAACTCCTTCAGCTATGCTACAGTTGAAACAGTTGATTGCTGTTTTGGTCCTCAGTTTTAACTTCTTGGAGACAATTGGAATGATGGATACACCAGGAGGTAAAGGTGCGTCCGTCGTCAAGGAAGTTGTGGACAAGATAAACGGACTGGGTATTTTTCCGACAGATCACAAGTTTCTCTGCCGTGTGGCCTGGGTTGAGTCAAAATACGGAGAAGACCCTCGTACCTACAGGCCTGGTTATTATGGCGGCATTTGGCAGGTAATGATACAGCCGTCAGAATAAAAATTTATTCAAACTTACTTAAAGGTGATGTTAAGGTGATGTTACATGAGTCGATTTTCAACGCAGATTTTTAATCCATGTTACACGACGACAACTTTTAACGCAACTTTGTTGCGGCATGCGCAAGGGTATGTTGCACGAGACGATTTTTAATGCAACATTGCTCGCAACATCTGAACCCAGGCTCCTCCTGCTCGACAAATCCCGGGCAACAAACATGTTGGACAACGAGTTTCGGTTCTCCGTGGTGCATTCTGGGACGATGTTGCGTTGAAAGTCAGCGGCGGGGGTGTGCCATGTTACACGAGACAACTCTGAACGCAGCAACATTGCGTTAAAAATCGGCTCGTGTAACATCACCTTAATGCACAGTGCGTCATACTCTTAAGGTGACGTTACACGAGCTGATTTTTAACGCCGATTTTTAACCCAACATTGTTGTGCTAAGAGTTGTCTCGTGTAACATGGCGCACAGGGCGATTTTTAACGCAATATTTTGTTGCGGCAACACGTTGCAGGTTTTTGAAAGCGATTAAAAAACATGCAACATTGTTGCCCGAATTTTGGTGTTGGTGCGTCTAACACCGCCGCCGCTGACTTTTAACGCAACATCGTCCCAGAATGCACCACGGAGAACCGAAACTCATCGTCCACCATATTTGTTGCCCGGGATTTGTCGGGCAGGAGCCTGGGTTCAAATGTTGCGTTAAAAATCGTCTCGTGTAACATACCGTTGCCGCAACAAAGTTGCATTAAAAGTTATCTGGTAAAACTGCCGCTAACTCCACTGCAGTTGTAGGATTTCTGATGTTTTCCTCCTTGAGGTAAGACTCAAAAATTAAGCGATGTTGTTTCGTCGACTTTTTGGTATTCTCACTGTCTTTAACATTAAGTAACTGGGCAATATTTTCTTCGCTCAAACTTCTAAACCTACTCGCAGCCATTTTCGCGCTAACAAAAATAACACAATCTCGTCCCCAGTTTTTTTCGGTCAACGGTTCAATAATCTGCAGCGGGCTGCACTTTTGACGTCATTGATTCAATATGACGAAGTTTTTTTCCAAATTTGGTGAACAGCAGCTGGTTACGGTGAATTATGCGTGTGCTTTCAACCAATCAGAAACGGGGAAATATTTTGAATGAATAATAATTGGAGTTACTGAACTGCATGCCGAAGAGATACCCGGTAAAATAGATGTACTTTACGTCGTGTTGATGTTGTTGCCTATCTATATAGGTCGATCGGATTGGTTATCGCGAAACTGTAATTCAAGCGGGGCTAAAAAAGTACAGGGATGAAATCAAGGTGAAACTCGGCATCGATTGGACCGAGACGGAATGGAGCGACTTAAAGAAACCGCTTTATTCTGGACTGGCTGCGAGATTGTTCCTCGCCAGGATTTCAGCACCGATTCCAACCGATCTCGAACCGCAGGCTCTATACTGGAAGACCTATTATAATACAGCAGCCGGTAAAGGAACCGTAGAGAAGTTCATGGAAGACGTGAGGGGTGCACCAGGTTGCGCCGCTTTGCTGAGATGAAAGGGTGCGCTAACAAACTCTCCTTGTGCTTCACATAAGCCAGTAGGACTTTCTTTGGAAGTTTTTCAATTTCATTGCTGTTAGTTGAATACTGCCTCTTACACTGTTGGCTCCATCTTCGGGGCTCAGACACAAGGGAGTACATGTAGCCAATGTTTGTGAGTCCATGTAGTTTGCTAGTCATTAAGTTTTTGTTCCATTTGTTTCACTTCTCCACCAATTACAATCCTGCCATTGTGTGCTTTTGACATTTACCTGGTGTCTAGGAATTGAGATACGAAAGGCTGTACTGACGTCGAACTTTAGAATCGAAATTGCATTACTTACCCTAACTGCGCATGACTTATTGCGTTACTACCCTTCTCGTGGCTTTCCACGCACCGAATTTAAAACCGAAAATAAAGCCCCCCACAAACGATCAAAGCTTTTTCGTCTAACATCGTGTGGGATGAACATGTCTGACCGTTTTTAGCCCCCCCCTCCCAGATCAACATTTCCATCTGACATTTTGTGTTGTGAAGAATTGTTTGATCGTTTGGTAACCCTAGCCAACAAAGTTCACCCGCAATGTTGGAAAAAAACTGTTTGATCCTTCAGCCGGGGCTTCACCATTGAAAAATCCTTCTGTTGTTGTGGCGTTTGCAATTCAGTTTACCGATTTGTCTTACTCAACTTTGTGCCATTGCGCTGTTTATACTCGAGCTGCAATGACGTTCCACACCTTCTAAGCTAGTTGAAAGGCCGGTGTACGCGAGGTCCCCAAATGAACCGGGAAGTTTCACACTATGCTTGCAATTCCGCTCCGGCTGCTTCTAGCGCAAATGTAGGGTACCCCCGCACTTACGTGTTCATGCGTGTGAAGGAAAATTCCCTTTTAAAGCGAGTTACATTTCCGTGTCGGTCGTCGTGGGTTGGCCAAACGCTAAACTTTCGCTAAAATGGCCGAGTCATGTTTTCAATTATTGTTGCCTTTTTAAACAATTTTGACATCGACAATCAAGAACATGGCGCGTACTACACTATGATTTTATAACGAGAAATTGTTTTTCCAGTCTTCACCGCTTCGTTGGTGGCTTTTTTGCTGCTTCAAGCTTCACTGTATCTTTCACTCATTGTCATTAATAGATCTTCCATTATACTGAAACTCTGCAACAGGAAAAATCAAGCAGTCGAGTTAACTGTGTAATTGGGTTATCATGCAGACCTTACCACGGCTCTCTGGACTGGCTCAGAAATCAATGCACCAAAACAATCATACAGCCTTAACCATAAACGCAGTAGGGATGCGTCCTATAACGAAGGGGGAGAAAGGGGGTATGCAAATCCTGCCATCCTTGTTGCCTGGGAGCCAATCTCGCTCCCAGAGGCTGCAATCCCTTTGGTCACCTGCCACCCCCGTTCGTCACCCCCGTTGCCCGTTCCGCTGGATAAGGGTAACGCAGGCTCTGGGGGCGAGATTGCCTGGGAGCTTAAGGAAATTTAAGATCTACGACGGCAACGTTAGCGACAACGCCACCAAACAATAGACTTCAAGGAGCAAAACAATGGCTCTGCACGTGCGTTTGAAGTTTGGTACATTCCCTTCCCGTTCTCTGCTAATCTAAAACGTCAAATGGCCAAATTTCAAGTTCTAAGGAAAACGCGAGCACGCACTGGAGAATTTTGATTTTCTTTCTTAGTTTGAACACCGTTCCTCCCAATCCAGTTCCTAGATAGTTCGGATAGTTTGTAGAAGTTGAACGAACTGGAATAATCATGAAAAACTTTGCGTAAATTACAATCCTAGTCATAACAGGGTTCGTGCAGGAATTTCAGAGTTAAATTTAAGGACTTTTTAAGGAGAATTTAAGGACATAAATTTGACTGTCAAGGAGAAGAAACGAAGAAGAATAAAGCTTCTCTAAGCGTTTGTTTCCAATAATGGCGGCACATTTTTTGCCAAGGCGCTCTTGAACCAGATCACTTTCTATATTTTTTTCTCTTTTATTGTTTCCAATATATTTTTTCACATTTAATGCGTATTTAAGTAAAAAATTCAAGGAGTTTTTTTAAATTTCTCATTTTTAAGGAGTTTTCAAGCGCCCTTAAATTTGCAAAATATATTCAAGTAGTTTTCAAGGAGTTTAAGGAGTAGCACGAACCCTGTCGTAAGTGTTGGGACAGTTCACGGCAGATGACTTCACAGGACCAAGACCGCACAAGCCTGCCTACCCCCCTCCCCACTGTCAATGTTGATGAAAATCTTGACCACAGGAAAAAAAAAAAACACACCTTAACAATAGCTTCAGAATAGCCGCGTTTCAAGAATTGATCGCCTCCAAGAACAGTATTCTCCAACTAAAGTCACGATAAGAGAAATGTTCACGTTTTATTCCAATAATCACGAGTTTACAGCAATCACGTCCGCTTCCAACACAACTCTCTAACAACTTTCTATTGTCCCTTTTTCCTTTTTAACCACATCCCATCTAGTCTTCAGAATAGCTTCATTTTCTTTCAACATTGCTAGGGGGGAGGGGGGTCGATTACACTGGCTTATATTCGTCTTTTCTTTTTCTAAAACGTCAAGGACGTAGTTGAAATGGTGGGTTTTAGAGCATAAAAGGGGAGGTGTCACAAGAACGTATGGCCGGGATTGTAACAATTGTAAATGACGTTTTCATGGACGTCGCCGTCGTAGATCTTAAAGTCCCTTTTAACAACGAGGACTAAAGAGAGAGAAAAGGCTAAAGCGGTCTATTTAACCTGGCAACTTATGCAAATTTATTGTGGGCGCCCGTAAGTTAATAACAGCGTCGTTGCCAGAGCGACTGTACAAGTAATAAAGTAGCGAAGACAACTGTCTCGCGACCAATCCTTACCTTTTTAGCTCCACGTCGAAAGAACGTTTCTCCGAACGTTTCAAACATTCCACCAATCACAGAGCCAACTCCACAAACACTGATGGTACCACGCTGTTCAAATATGGTCCTGAAGCCAGCAAAACAAATCAAGTGCACTTCTTCATAAACTCCACTATTACGCATCTCACGTTCAATGGCTTGCCTACTGCATATTTCAATGAAGTTGAACGTAATTCCACCCTACTTTATTCAAGCTACTTTTTCCACGGTACTTCAGATTCCTCCTTGATGAAAAGCGAACAGCCCCTGCGATCAGTTCTAATTTGATCATGATACAGTGGACAAATGGTCAATACACGAAAGTACCAAGTACTGTTAATTTTCGTATCATATACTGGTACGACAGACAGCTAAATTGTAGTGTTTAATATTCACGTTAAAAATACTCAGTGAAAGCTGATCGCCTTTGTTTCTTCCTGATGGTGGTTCTATGGAAATCTATAATATTCACTGAATATTCTTATAATGTGAAGATAACCGCCAACTGGGCTGCCTGTGGATGATGCAGTGCCTTTTTCACACAGCCTAGAGTTTGAAGTTTTTGTATGAATCTGGGTTAATACTGTTGTAAAGTAATTGTTGTTTCTAACAGCACAACAGTGAACGTTAAACAATACTGTACATACCAGTTAGGGTTGTCGTCATAAGCTCTGTAACAACTGAACTCTTCAAGGGAGGCATACTTTGACCAGGTGAGGTTATAACAATGAAGGCGAAGGTATTTCTCTTTTTTGTTCAGCCATGCTTCCTCTTCTACCTCGATTTTCCCAAAAGGACAAAGCTGAAAAAAAAAATTGCACAATGCTCATAATGTTACACAACATCTCTACTAAACTTGCCTGCCACAATTAGTTGCAATGACCAGCTTGAATAATTTATTCAATAAATCATTTGATCCACAATAAATATTTACCAGGATTCTCCTTCCTTAATCAACTGCTTTAAAAATGCTAACATAAGCTTGCATACCTTTCTCAAAATTCCTGGTAAAACATTCACACATTCACCTCTTCTGAGCAGATACTCCTCTCCAGTTTCTGGGTCTAAAGATATTATTAACAGGATAAAAAAGGTTGCCACAAAACATGGTTGGCCTTTAATAATGCAAAAAGAACTAGGATGGCATGCTGGTTCATCGTGAGTAATTGCCTGTCAGTTTTCACTTAATTAAAGGACTTGTGAAAAAGGCCCCTTTTGAATTGTTAACTGAGTAGAAGCAAAACAGTTACAAAATCTTATCAAGGTGAACAAAGAATTTGATCGGATGAGAAAGATTGTAATGCTATAGGAGTGCAGAGTTGAGAACTGTGGAGAAGGCATTCACCTTCCACCAATGTGTCCCAACTCAATGTCACATCTAGGCTAAGTTTGTCAGTTCTCTACTCTGCTTCTACGAGAGGTTTTCCCATTTTGAGTTGACTTGATCTGATTTGAAAAGGCAGTATCCCGAATTAGTGTATCCTCAAACAGTAACATGGATGACACTTCGGTATTACCTATTTTATGTTCCAAGACTGTTACGGCAGTGACATTTGTCTCCTTTCCACAGGTATGCTGTGTACGATGTGCAGAATAAAAAGATTAAAATATTACAAGCTATTGAGATGCAGTAAAAGCTAAATTAGTTCAACTGTAAAAGGTCTGGTAAAAAATGAAACACAACATTCTTTAACTGATTTGAAAGTTGGCAAAAGAAAAACAAACAAGTAGGCTTGCACTCTTTGCCATGCAACTCTTTGGTATAATGTTTAAAACAATGACAGTCTAAAGTGAAAAGGTAACTGGAGCACAAAGAAGGGAAGGTAGAAACAAGTTGTAACATCCATTTGATCTTAATGACTGCTCAAGGAAAAAATCGCTTGTTGCATGTCTTTTGCAGAAGCATATTAAATGTTCCGATCCCTCTTCTCTCTTGTGGTCTGCGAGTCAGCAGTAAAACTGAGACAACTGCACAAAATATCTTCCCTTGCTTGAGTGTTTGAACATCCAGTCACATCCTTAGATTACCTCACAGTCGTTGAGAGCTTCTAGCAATTTCAGAAATATTTCTTGTTTTTAGAGCTCTCACTTTTTAAAATTTAAAGTGGCTAACACATGAATAAAAGGTAAAAATTTTTATTCATCCATAACTGATACTTCGTAGCCATTGTTTGGGGACACAACGTTTCATCCCCCAACCAGGCAGGGAAGCGTTACGCGTCGTGTGAACACCCCAAACAACAGCTGTGAAATACACTACCCTGTAGTATATTGTGTCACTTTTTCCCTGGACTACACGGTCTACAGTGTGCATTTTAGCCCCAGTATGCCTTTTACCCTTTGTCTGCAGTTTGCAGTCTGCAGTCTGCAGTCTGCAGTTTACCCTTTAGTTCGCCGTCTAAGTTTTACACTGACACGGCTCATACACGGCTTAAAAATTCCATCGTAAGTCTAGATCTTAGCCTCTTACAACTGCCACATTTCCGCACCTTTACACATCTCTCAAATGCACATGTACTTGTAGCGTACCTAATTTAATAACCTCATCAAGGTGGACGGTTAAACGGTTAAAAACATAAACGTACGTCACCTTCTGGAAGTATGCGCGGCTAACTCTCTCAAAAGGATATTTAAATACATAAGTGAAATCCAAATGCCGGACCATCTCCGCAGTTTCTGATGGCTTTAGCCATGAAATCTGCGGAAATTTCGGTTTCGTGACGGCGATTCAGATGTTTTTT
>BLFK01000044.1:0-5000 GCA_014634185.1 Astreopora myriophthalma | reverse complement strand
ACTGTAAGATACCTTATCCATTTGGGAAAGAGACCATATACAAACGGGGTTATCTTTTGCGGTTTTACCGTAACGAGCAATAAACTGACCAATTTCAAGTCGATTCTCAAAGAGAAATTTACAGCGTGATACCCTACAAATAGAGCTACACACTAATACAGAATAACAAATGGAGAAATTCACTTTCTTCCCCACTTCCCACTACCCTCAAAAGTCAACTATGAATACGCGCGCAAAACAATACGTCCATTTTCTGGGGGAGGGGGTTTGGGGCTGAAGGATGGTCCAAGATTGTTGCGGCAGCGAGGGTGACACTTGCCGGGAAGACGTGGTCAGGAAGCTCGGATTCAACGGCGTGAAAATTTTCAAAACAACTGACGAATGGTTAGAACACTGAATTTGCTTGTTCTTTCCCAGATCTCAGCAAACCAGAAAATCTGACTCTTGTAAACGTCACGCGTGTGTCACACAATACTTCTGCAGCCATAGTGACATGGTTACCACCCCACAATGCCCCCAGTGTAAGTGGCATTCAACAGTACATTCTTTCTTGGAGGAAAGCTCCTATATTGGAAAAACAGATGTCTACTCCTCATTTTGAGTGTGCGACCGTACTACCGGTGAGTTAAACGTATCCCACAGAAGATATTCAAAACAAGAGCCAAATTGTGGCATTTTTCTATCATCGTCGTCGTCATCATTATTTTTTAGCTCGGATTATAAAGCAGCTTATTTAGCCGGATCAAATCCCTTTGCACACACCCACCCACCGAACATACAAATGCCAGGCCACACAACACCGACGACTGCGTCCATCCTCTACTCGCACCGGTCAATTCCGGCTTCGCGAACCACACATCCCCCCTCCCCCTTTCCCTTTCCTGGCAAACGCGGGCGTTTGTACGCCTTATCAGTTCCAGGGGTGTTAAATTTAGCGTGGCCAGGGGGTCGGGCATTTTTCTTTCCAAGGGCTTCCCCCGGAGTTTTGAAGCGTACGTGGTTTTCAACGCCGATCCCGAGACATAAGTTCATTTTGGTAAATGTAGTTTGTGAAATATTACTAACATCAAAAGCACTAGGAACATTTCCCGCTTAAGAAGACTGAAGCAATAGAGGACTTTTCCCGTGTTTACATAGCCTTATCTAAACACGAAGGGGTTGGGAGAATTATCCCAACCACCCGAGTGTTTAGATGAGGCTATGTAAACACGGAAAAAAGTATTCTATTGCTTTTATGATATATTTCTAGAAAATAGCCTGCGTAGCTGGCGGTTTTGTCCGAGCGAACTAACAAGCAAGCGGCGAAGCCACGAAAGCGAGCGGCGAAGCCGCGAGGGGATTAAGGAGAGGGAGTGGAGAATCCCCTCCTTCCCCCACCCCAATCCCCTCGCGGCTTCGCCGCTTGCTTGTTCGTTCGCTCGGACAAAACCGCCAGCTACGCAGGCTACTAGAAAATAATTCGACAAATGGAGGAAAATGTTGTTTACTTGCTTCTTGGTTGAAATTGATCTTTTTAATACATGCTCTGGGCAATCATATTTCCTACTAGCCAATCAAAACCCGCATCTGGCAACACATGAACAAATCTAAATTGCGTGATGTCACAACCATGTTTACATTCTCTCATCCAAACACACTTATTGACCTTTGAGAGCGCGCGTACTATCCTAGTTATTTTATAAAATGACTTTCTTGAATTTACCAGCACTGTCAACGGTTTCTTTCTTTTCTCCTGTTTTGATTTATCTTTTGTCATCTTATTCGGCTGCAGATGTTCTCTGTTTTCTTATATTTGAGGCTATAAGTAATGTTTGAATGTTTGCTTTTCACCGAGAAAGACTTTTTTCTTCTTTCAGGGAAAAACAAGCTTTAAACTTGTTGATCTCCATAATGGATTCCCTTATATCCTGAAGGTGTTGAGTTTTTTTGTCCTTGTCATTTTTGTTGTTGTTTCTTTTATGTTCTGTGTCATGTACTTTTATACACACATTTGAGTTGAGTGTCGTACAACAAAAACCACAATAATTTACACGGCCAATCACTTTCCGAATGAAATGTTCCTTTCAACCAATCATAAATCGATGAAATTCGTGGCTTGGTTTTACAAGGCAATCAGAACTCAATGCAATTACACGTAGCCGGTGTTAAGTGCCAACTGACTAAGTCGCAACTGACTTGGCCTTAGATTTGCATCTGATTGGTTAAAAACTTTGCACTGTTTTTCTTTATTATCATTATTGAATTGAAGAAATGATCATTTCTTCAATTCATCTCTAAAACCGCACTTCACAATTATCTCTTTCATTCATCATTCCTTTCACGGGAAAACATGCATGAGCCCAACAAATTGACCTGCTCTCAACTGTGTGGCTTCATAGCTCAGTTGGTAAGAGTACCGGCATCGCAGAGGTCGTGGGTTCGAATCCCGTAAAAGTCACTTGAATTTTTCAAGTGCATATATGAGACAATTGCTTAAATTGTCCAGAAAGTGAGTATCACTTCTTCAATTCATTTGTAACCCGCACTTCACAATCATTTCATTCATCATTCCTTTCACGGGAAAACACGCATGAGCCCAGCAAATTGACCTGCTCTCAACTGTGTGGCTTCATAGCTCAGTTAGTAAGAGCACTGCACCGGTATTGCAAAGGTCGTGGGTTCGAATCCCGTTGAAATCACTTGAATTTTTCAAGCGCATATATGAGACAATTGCTTAAATTGTCCGTAAAGTGCGAGGATCATTTCTTCAATTCATCTCTAAAACCGCACTTCAAAATTATTTCTTTCATTATTATTATTACTATTATTATGTTACTGTGTTGTTCCCACCACAAGGCAATCGTCCTAGCCACAGGCCCTGACCACTGGGCCACGCCCTGTATTCGTCATCTTGAGTCTCCTTTCAGTAGACCTTATTCACGATAGCTTTGTGTTGGCATTGCTATTATCATGCAAATTAAACTAAGCATTTCTCAGGGGGCAAACCAGCTGAGGACGAGAGATCGTAACGGATATTTTATGTCTTCAGGTGAATTTTTTTCATCTTCATCGCATGTTTACAGCCTGAGCAGTAAACTAGAACGATTAAACTAGTTAGTTTGATGTTTTCGCACAAAAAATCACAGCAGAAGCAGTGAAGAAGTGAAATTATTGAAGGGAAGTTAAAGTGATGAAATTTTAATCATAGGTATTTAATTTCCAATGTTTCAGTGTGCTTTTGGTAATGTTACTTTAACATTGTGACAAGTTGATTTTCCGGAATTTGCCGTTTTGCTAGTGTTTGCCCCCTCGCAGAGCACATGGCTAATTTGCATGACAATTTAAAAACAAACATGGCCGCTATCGTGAATAAGGCCTATTGATCTTTCACCGCTTCAGGTAGCTGCCGTTTCATCGTCGACAGGAAGAGCTGGAGAAAATGCAACGTTGAGATTTAACACAACGGCAGGTGACAACTTTTGTGAAACCTTGCACTCTCAAGGGCGTCATTTTATAAAATTTATAATAAAGTCGTCCTATGAGGAAAAAAAAAGGTGCTGATAAAGCAAATCACAATGCACTCCAACGGACTTCCGAATGCTAGAGGCTGCACATAGATTCACGCAGACATAAAGATCTAGGCTCCTTGTGTAACGTTGTAACTGTGAAGCATACAGGAACCACAAAACGCCAATCAATAGTCACGGTTTGAGATGACATCTGCCAGTTTCAAAGTTATATCAGGCATTAATTAAACAAACAGCGTGGCAAAGCTGTGCGAGGATCATTTCTTCAGCTCATTTCTAACCCGCACTTCATAATAATTTCTTTCATTCATCATTCCTTTCACGGGAAAACACGCATGAGCCCAGCAAATTGACCTGCTCTCAACTGCGTGGCTTCATAGCTCACTTGGTAAGAGCACTGCACCGGTATCGCAAAGGTCGTGGGTTCGAATCCCGTTGAAATCACTTGAATTTGTCAAGCGCATATATGAGACAATTGCTTAAATTGTCCGTAAAGTGCGAGGATCATTTCTTCAATTCATCTCTAAAACCGCACTTCACAATTATCTCTTTCATTATTATTATTATGTTCGTCCTAGCCACAGGCCCTGACGACTGGGCCACGCCCTGTATTCGTCATCTTGAGTCTCCTTTCAATAGACCTTATTCACGATAGCTTTGTGTTGGAATTGTTATTATCATGCAAATTAAACTACGCATTTCTCAGGGGGCAAACCAGCTGAGGACGAGAGATCTTAACGGATATTTTATATCTTCAGGTGAATTTTTTTCATGTTCATCGCATGTTTACAGCCTGAGCAGTAAACTAGAACGATTAAACTAGTTAGTTTGATGTTTTCGCACAAAAAATCACAGAAGAAGCAGTGAAGAAGTGAAATTATTGAAGGGAAGTTAAAGTGATTAAATTTTGATCATAGGTATTTAATTTCCAATGTTTCAGTGTGCTTTTGGTAATGTTACTTTAACTTTTTTACTTTTGTGACAAGTTGATTTTCCGGAATTTGCCGTTTTGCTAGTGTTTGCCCCCTCGCAGAGCACATGGCTAATTTGCATGACAATTTACAAACAAACATGGCCGCTATCGTGAATAAGGCCTATTGATCTTTCACCGCTTCAGGTAGCTGCCGTTTCATCGTCGACAGGAAGAGCTGGAGAAAATGCAACGTTGAGATTTAACACAACGGCAGGTGACAGAACTTTTGTGAAACCTTGCACTCTCAAGGGCGTCATTTTATAAAATTCATAATAAAGTCGTCCTATGAGGACAAAAAAAGGTGCTGATAAAGCAAATCACAATGCACTCCAACGGACTTCCGAATGCTAGAGGCTGTACATAGATTCACGCAGACATAAAGATCTAGGCTCCTTGTGTAACGTTGTAACTGTGAAGCATACAGCAACCACAAAACGCCAATCAATAGTCACGGTTTGAGATGACATCTGCCAGTTTCAAAGTTATATCAGGCATTAATTAAACAAACAGCGTGGCAAAGC
>BLFK01000040.1:340372-347169 GCA_014634185.1 Astreopora myriophthalma | reverse complement strand
ACAAACGTTGTAAAACGTGATGCACACACTTAGTACATATGTAATCGAAATTATAACTAGTGATAAAGAGCCATCAAGTTGACAGCTTTACATTGCTACTCAACGCCCTTTCGCCCTTAAATTCACTCTCACGCTATGCTGTGGTGGAGTCATTCATGCTTGCTAGCAAAATTGGCCGAGTTAAAATTACGATAAAATTCAATAATTTTATTAATGACGAAAGACAAAAACGGGTAATTCTTCTACCTGCACTTGCCCTTGCTCACATGGTTCGCCAAGTGCACAAATGGAAATGAAGTACATAATTAAAATATGAAATTCTAGATTGTTCCCTAGCTAAATTGATTGCACGCTCAATACAATTCACGGTTTTTTTTTTCAGCTTTTTTTTCCTTCGTTGTCCTGGCTTAACTACAGAGTTAAAGCCGCCTTGGTGTACTGAAATGCAAAAGGAAACGGAAAGTTAGTGAAATTGCTCGATCCTCCTTCGCAAGCGCAACTTATAAATCCCCACAAAGGGCGACGTCAGTTAAGTTTGAAGTATGCATGACGTCCTGGAATATCGGTGGTGGAACGATTACTGGGAATGAATTTCTCGGGGGTGATGTAGTGGAACTTCGGGATATGTCACATGATCCTGCCAGTACAGGGCGAGCAAGGAAGGATTTGTAACGCGACGAGAACACTGATTTTTAGTGTTCGGGTTCACTTACGCGTTAGGGAATATTGAATTCAGGATTTTGGAAGTCCTTAACTTTAACGCTATATCCTAACTCTACTAAGCCCCAAGGCAAACGGCATTAAAATTCCAGTTTCCTCTTCTTTGCTGAGCCCTCATTCTTCTATTTTTATGATTTTCTGAGGACTTTCTAACTCACAACTGTCTCTACTGTATTCAGAGTAGTATAACACTTTAAAAAGCTCTGCAGATCTTTTCTGTAAGTTTGGCTCACGATCTTTTTCTAGCCCACGAAACTGTAGTACGCCAGCTTCCTGATTATAATAACCACAACAATTTTCTCCAGATATGTCCGTAAAAAAGAAAGGCCACAGCTAGAGACTTGAATGCCTTAGGGTCAGAGAACACTAGCATTAAGAGAGAGCGAGTATTACAACTATGATGTTGAAAACTAAACTGGAACGGTGGGGAAAGAGGAGCAGGAAGAAGTCTATCGATACATCGAAACACAAACCACACTATCTTGACAATAAGAATCTTAATCTTAGAATCTTAGTATCAAGAGCTTTAAGATCAACAAAGATACCCATTGTGAATTCATTATTTTCAATTCCATCAAAGGTTTCCTGAACTAATTCGAGAACGGCCATATGAGTAGAATATCCATGTCTGAAACCATACTGATCTGCATTAACAATAAATATCAAACTTAAGAAGAAAAGCCGACAGACGAGAAAAGGAAAGTTCCTCAAGAAGTTTCGAGAAACAAGGTAATATTGATATTGGCCTAGAATTCGAAAAGTTGCCTTCATCGCCACTCTTTAAGACAAAGATAACCTTGGAAATTTGAGTTTATCCGGAAGTATTCTAGTGGAGAAAGATAAATTACAGATGTGAGAGAGGAGAGAGGCAAGTAGGTCTCCTTAACAGGCCTAACACTGATATTGTCACGACCAGCACTAGGTTATTCTCAAAGGGAACCTCTACTCCTACAAAACAACAACTTTAAACGGAGGGAAATGATGTTTAGAATCAATTAAAAAAAACTGTTTTGAAAGAGAATTTGCATGGGAAAACCTGAAGTTTTGAATCACTTGTTTTCAGTTTCAAATTTCTCAAGTGCCACCATCTTGAATAATTGTGACGTAACATGGTTGCCTTATTGTTCTGACATACAGAGCTTTTGTATAATAACGATAGGGCAAGCAAGTTTTGTCAGAATTATTCAAGATGGCGGTGCCCGGGAAATTTAAAAGTGGAAAGAAGCGATTCTAATCTCGGTTTTTTCCCGCAAACAGATGCTTTCTTTGAAAAATTTTCAAACAAATTTGATTGTAAACATCATTTCCTGCCTTTTAAAGTTATATTTTTGTTGCAGTGGAGGTTCCCTTTAAGAGAAGATATAACAGAAGAAACTTCGGGTGCTGAGGCAGGTAAATGAAAGAGGAATTAGTATAAAAGCCACTAAAGAACTGACAAGGAGAGGTACGTTCTAGAATTTGGTATATTACTAGCCAGAGTGGGTCCAATGTTAACAAAGTAAGCATTAAATTTATCAGCAATCTCAGAGGGGTCTTTGTTAGAGCTCTTCGAGTCTTTCATACATTGAATAATTAGTATGGGTAATCAAATGGTGGCGAGTGAAATAAGAAAATTTTCCCTAATTTCACGAGTATACCATTTGATTACTGATTAATATTATGGGTGACAAATTACGCTCACAAGATGCCATTTTGGCACCGTCGAAAAATTTGCCATGGCAACATTGTAATTTCACATGTGAAATTATAAATTAACGCTGAAATTTCGCGCCAAAATTAAGGAGTAATTTGTCACCCATGATATTATGTTGCTTAATTTGTTTCTGATTAATCACTTTTGATGATTGACACTATTAGTGCTTGTCGAGTCTGAGCTTAAATGGACACGATCTTGCCATGAAAATCTTTTCTGGCAATTTTGATGAGGAAATTTTACTAGTTATAATAACTATGGTATGAATGAAATGATTATGAAGTGCGGGTTAGAATTCATTCATCATTCCTTTCACGGGAAAACATGCATGAGCCCAACAAACTGACCTGCTCTCAACTGTGTGGCTTCATAGCTCAGTTGGTAAGAGCACTGCACCGGCATCGCAGAGGTCGTGGGTTCGAATCCCGTTGGAGTTACTCGAATTTTTCAAGTGCATATAAGAGACAATTGCTTAAATTGTCCAGAAAGTGTGAAGATCATTTCTCCAGTTCATAACTACGGTATGTTGCCCTACTATGAGAAGTTAGATTAGTAATATATCTATAAAGAGAATTCTTCCATCTTGATGAGCTGAAAAAACCACGAGGAAACCAAGGCTTGATAAATTTGTTACGGTGAGAATGGACTACTTTGATTGGAAAAGAATCATTGTATATAAGAGTATTAAATTGTCAGCAAAGGCAATGTAGCAATCATTTGGAGAGTTGTAATTATTGACTGAGGAACTTCCAATCCACATCAGCAAGTTTTGATTCTAAATGTACTAATATTAGAGGAGTTCATAACACGAGTTATTTTTTTACTAGGAGGGGAATTACTAATTATCTTCATACCAGTAAACTGAAAAATGGATGATCAGATAAGATCAGTACCCCACTAACCATGTTATACTCCAGGCCCCGGTTGTTCGAAAGGTGGATAACGCTATCCACCGGATAACCACTAGCAAATCCGATTGACTTACCCAGTGGATAGCGCTGTCCACCTTTCGAACAACTGGGCCCAGGCCCCATTTGCTCAAAGGGTGGACAGTGCTAGCCACTGGATAAATCACTGTCCACTGGATAACTCAATTGGTTTGCTAGCATTTATTCATTGGCTAGTGGATAGCTTTTTATCTGGCCCGGGTTGCTCGAAGCATGGTTAGCGCTAACCAGGGTTAAATACCATGGAAACCTATCGGTTTTGATGCCTCGTAACCGATGGTTAGCGCTAACCGCGCTTCGAGCAACCGGCCCCTGGTGGATACCATTAACCACCTTTTGAACAAACAGGCCCAGGTTATTTACTAAAAATATTATCCATCATAGAGGCAGAAGGAGGAGTAATCCTAGAAGGTTTAGAACTGATGGGAAAAAGACTATTACAGAGTACATAAGATTGAGGAAGTCAGGTAGTGGGGTTGAGCCATTCAGAGTGAATACTAGTAATTTTGTAATCACTTATGATATAAGTTAATTTATTTTCGTAAGAAATAGTGGATAAAATACTTGAGAGGGCATTATTAAAGTCATGAACATTGGTAGTAGGGGGCTTGTATATACAGCCTACAACCAGAGAAAATAAAACAAGGTTCATTAGATGTTAATATTACCAAAGAATAGGTTAATTGGACTTGACCGTTTACAAAGTGACATTGCCACGAATAAACTGCAAGATAAAAACCACTAATGGTGAGTGAAAAGATGCAATATTGCATACTTCGTGCATAAATTGAACTTAAAATAACATGTCTAAGTAACTTCATAAAACAACATGGCTATGTCAATATGTAAATAGCTAAAAACCACAAGCAGGTCTGTGAAAAACCTCCTGACTAGTTTTCCAGCTTGATATCTTAACTTTCAAAATCCAATTCTTTTAAAAAACGTTTCTTTCCTTTCTGCTTCTGTTTCTTTTTTTTCTGTTAAATGTTTACATATTAAAAAGTTAAATTTACCCCCATAAAATTCGTAACAACACAACGGGGAAGAGTACCTGGAATGTATACACTGCAAAGTTTCATGGAAAATGCATGGAAACTGCCTGCATACGATGCATTTAAAAGTAACAACACTTAAAAAGGTTCCCAGCCATACCAATGTCTGCACATTTTGCACTTTTTTAGAGAAAAGCATCTCCTTCAATTCTCACCATTTTGCTCTCAAATTTTCTTAATTTGCACATGCAGTGATCTCGTTTAATGTTCTCTGTTTTCTCCTTTATCTCTCTTTATTTAATGTGGATTATCGTCAAGGTGGTGTACCTCAAAATTCGAGAAACCTCGCAATTTTGATTTTAGAATTTAAAGACGCCAGGGTAAAATGATCTATTAAGTTCTACTTACCTGATCCAAGTTAAATGTTGCCCTGGATGTCCCACCTGAATGCTTGTCAAAGGTATCTATGAGGAACAATGCAAAATTTGTCAGACAATCAAGTTAAGCCCCTTGTTGGGCTGTAGTCGAAGATATTTGCTGTCATGGTAAATGACTCAGTGTCATCCTGGCCAGCACATGCCAATACACTGATGATCTCATGATACCGAAGCTGCTTTTCAAGGAACTCTCCCTCAGTACTGACCTTCATTGTAGATGACTTACAGTCAATTGCTATGCCAATAATATGTGTCTAAATCCTGGAAATTGCAAGTCCATAGACCGAATGCAAAAATGGTGTCCTATAAATTATTATTTTGTGATAATGCTAATTAGCCTGACTGGCCTCGTTAGGATGAGTAAAATTGAAAAGAATTTTTACTGTAAGACGAGGCTAGTCAGGCTAATTAGCACAAAGACAACAGTATAATTATGAGTTGCCATTTTTGCATTAGACCTATGGCAACTGACTTCCTTCTTATAATAGTTGTGGTTGGCGTCCTGTTTGTACAGGTGGTGTATCTGTCGAGTGTATCAAGTTGTTCAAACTTCTTGGAGTGATAATATCTCACAACTTGACTCTGTGTGCCCATTGGGACTATAGAATAAAGAAAGCCAGTCACAGCTGGCTCTATGCGCTATGCTTTGAGGGCCTTAAAGAAGTGCAGCACCTCTAAATGATATGACAATGGTGTACCGTACGCTAGTAAGATCCGTGTCAAAAGATGCATGAGCGGTCTTCACCAGTCTTCCAACCTATGCACACTATCAATCATTTTCTCCGGTGTCAAATACCATGATGTGCATATATGCAATGTAACATACACTCTAAAGGCCCCAAAAGCGCTTGTAAGAAGTTTATGCCCAGGATAAGGAAAGATACCGGTAATCCACTGTATCATATTATCAGCGGCAGGATGACCCCTGAATGCCACAACTATTTATCAAGATCAGCTACAACAGCTCTGAATATAGCCTGGCATCTAGAACAAGTAGACTTAGCGAGTTTTGTGTATGTTTAATATGTAGATTATTTGCCATAATATCGTATATACATATATATTTTTTCTTTTTGTGCAACAACCTGTAATTCCGTCATTACACATCATCATTATCATCATCAGCGGTGCAAAACACATTACATGTAGATTTTCATTTATTCAACAGTGCTTCATTCTCAACAGGAATTGAATCCACTTGCCAACAGGTTATTATGCTTCGTGAACACGCAACCTATTACAATGCAGTTGGGGGGGTGGGGTGGGGGGAACAGACCCAAGCAGGCAAGGAACATGGGAAACTTCGTGATTCACGGTGAACCCCGTCATAGTCAAGGATAACTGCCATTGTTATCAAATCAAAATAATGGCACAAACTGACTCAACAGATCAGCGGATGCTACCCAACGTTTTCGACCATTTCAACCAAGTTTGGAGCTGGTCGAATTAACTGGTCAACCAAACCAACCTCAAAGGTTCCCGATAGAACACGACTTAAGTTACTATGTTAATAAGTTAATAAGTTACTATGTTAATAATGTTAATAAGATAATAAGTTAATAAGTTACTTAAGTTAATATGCACTGCGGGCAGTGCATATTTCTGTAATATTATTTCATAAATAAATTAATAAACTTGAACTTGAAATAAAGTCATACCTTTCAACGAGTACAGTCGGCAAATAATCTGCAGGAAATCATCGAAACACAACTTTCCTGCCTGGTTGTTGAAACGGGCAGCAATCGAATCCAGAGTTACTTGACTCAAATACTGGCCTAGAATTTGTTTAGATAGCATTAAGGGCTTCATTCAAAGCAAATCAATGACTGGCTTATGGTGAGGGGTTTGGAAAGTGCAGAACAGAGATACAAGTTACACATGAGTCTATCAAGTGACAGATAGTGAGTAGCAAAAAACCCGGCGTTTTGAACAAAAACAAACTATGTGCGGATTCTTTAAATCTTAAAATTAATAATTAAAAAAAAATGAATGCGAAGGTAGTATGTGA
>BLFK01000040.1:330372-335372 GCA_014634185.1 Astreopora myriophthalma | reverse complement strand
ACTGGGAAGGACATTTTAAGAAATCAATGTTCCTGACCTATGATATTATTAAATCTAGGTTAAGCACACTCTTTGAATCTCTCCAAGCATTGCTAACTATAGCACCAGATTTACATGTAACTCCTCAGCTACTATCTCTGAGCAATCACCCAGCCAGCCATTATCCTGGAACACAATGACCAGACTACAATGTCAGGCACTAGGCCCCTTTTGTTCTTTCCAGTAATGCATGGATTATTATTCATCGTCCCGCTCCTGATCATGATTTGCAAGGACATTTAAAAGGAGATGCAGGAGATGGAAACATGATCATTTTTTTGTTCCTAAGTGGTCATCAGAGCCACACGAAGGAAGTCTAACCAATGATTGTTTTCGTGAATTGTTTTATTGTATAAGAATGACAGCGTCTCTTCCAAAGCCCAGGGCAGTTTTATTCCAGGCAAGTTTTGTTCCTGCTAAGGTTCAACCCTGAACATCTTAGTATGAAGACCAGCACCTTGGCAGATAATGATGTGCTAAGCATGCTGCTAATAGAGTGATGAAAGTAATTATTATGCAATTTCTTTCATTTGTCTCGGTTTGCCCTTAAGGATTCATAAAAATAAAATTAAAAAAAATTGCACGGACTTTTCAACCAATCAAAAGCTAAAACCAACTGCGACTTACTGCAACTGTCAGTTTTGTTTCGCCATGCTTGGCACTGGAGCCTGCCTTTAACTGATTTACAGTCTGATTGGCTAGTAAAACCAAAAAGTCAACTACTTCAATCCATGATTGGCTGAAGGGGTGCTTCCTTCAGAATGAGCTCGGCTTTGTAATAATTTTGGTTTGGGTTTTAAAATAATCAACTGAGAACTGCCATTTAAGGCAAAAAGCGAGACCAAAATCTGGCACTCTGGCCTTGGTTGTTCAAAGGGTGGATAATGCCATTCACCGGATAAATCACTATTCAGCGGATAAGTAGGAAAACCAATTGCGTTATCCAATGGATAGTGATTTATCCAGTGGATTGTGCTATCCACTGCTCGGACAACTGGCAACTGGTCAAAGAGGATGCAAATCCCTTACCCTGTGGTCACAGGCTTTTCCGAGAAGATACGCACTATGAAATCACCATTGTGGCCCGGCTCAAATGTGGTTGGAATGATCAGGTATGAGCCAGGGTCAAGCAAGAAGCGGCCAGTAACCTCGCGACTGTTGATGAACACTGGTGAACGTGCAGTGGAGGCATGATAAGCAAAGTAATTTTTGTCAGCCCTTCCACCTTTCAAATCCTCATCAGTGATCTAGTGACAACAAAAACAGGCAACGATCTGAAATGTTGGACCTTCAAACTTACACAATATTTA
Source organism: Astreopora myriophthalma (assembly GCA_014634185.1). Lineage (NCBI taxonomy): Eukaryota > Metazoa > Cnidaria > Anthozoa > Scleractinia > Acroporidae > Astreopora > Astreopora myriophthalma. The sequence continues at coordinate 334,023 of BLFK01000040.1, read as the reverse complement.
AATTCTGTTTAGTGCAGAGTCACTGGGAAGTCCTGGGATGAGGGACTTGATCCCTTTACAGAACTCGCACGTTATTGTCATTTAATCCTGATTGTTGCTTAAGATGTTATTTTTAGAAAAATACATCCAGTCCTCTGCCATTTTCATACCTGTCTCACTCTCTGGTGCATTTTCGGTTTGCATTCAGAAATATCAAGTTATTATTATAATCTTTATGGTTCTACTTCTGCGCAAATGCAAAAACAAAAAGCACTTGAAAGTACTTTATAGATGGAGAAGCCAATAGTCAGCATGGGTTTTCCTTCTTCTACTTTCAATTTGCGGCGCTTAGTCTGCATAAGTGCCACTGTTAATGAGCACTTGTCATCCTCATCATCATCTGCATCTTGCAAGTCAACTCTGCATGAGATAAAAATGGGTTTGTTGTTCCTATCACATTTTGACTTCACCTGTGGTCTATTACTGAACAGACACACGGCAGCATGGAATCCATTTGTTTTATACAATAAAGAGACAAGATATACAAAGTACAACAAAACAAAAACATGCATAAATGATGTCATCTGTGAGTCTGTCCTCTTATAGATCATAAGTGAGAACCACTCAAAACATGCACACAGAACTGAGTTTATTATAATTTCTAAAGCTTAAGTGTGATGTACAACTAATGTCACTTTACAATGGAAAGTATTGCCAACCAGGCTAAGTGAGAATGTTGCACATTTCAAATTGTTTAACATTTCAAATTAAAGTGCAGCATGTGCTGCTTGTTGTGTGTGCATAATTTACTTGTAAAACAATGCACCAGTTCACATTTAAAGGAGTTATTACAAAAATCAACTACCTTGATTAACTTGCCAATAAAATTTAATAGGTATGCAAAGTGAATTTGTGACGCAAAGACTAAGTAGCTATAAAAATGAAAAAAAAGTAATTACTACTAGAACAATTCAGTGATCATACATGTACCTGTACTGTGGATTCATAGCAAAGGTGTTAAGAAAGTTGCGACATCCTCCAGCAGATGACCCTCTTATCCAGGAACCATGCTCCGTGCGCCCTTCCCAGTTATTCGCCTGGCCTCCTCCAGCTTTGGCACTGTCTGGTCCCAAGTGACAAATTTCCAGCTTGTCAAAGTACTTGAAGAAATCTTCAAAGGACATCCTTCAATCACAACAAAGGAATAAAGTGAAAATCTTTGATGTCATCTTCAAACAACATTAACCCTTTCACCAGAAAAAAATTGTGCCTTTTCACTGCCACATGATTATACAGGTGAGCTTTATGGCTAACCTGTATAGTCAAAGCTTTAAGTCTATAACAGTTGCTCACAGTCCTGCAGATGAACTGCTCAACAACTAACAAGCAAGGAATCAAACATTGACTCCACATACACCTCAAATTCTATGATCCAACAAAACATGCATTTCCCATGTTTCTTCAGTTCCCTAAAATCATATGGCTAGAAACAGAACTTGTATTACTTGTGCTAACTTTTCTGTGCTTATGCCACTGGTAATTTTTAATTTTAGTTCATTTTAATTTTGACTAGTTAATTTTTTTATTAACTAGCTAATTTTATCTTCATAACCAAGTACTTTTTCGGACTACAGTTAGTTTTATATCATTATGTGGATTAATAATTAGGCCTAGGCCTAAGCACTGATTTGAAAAGGTTAGATTTTACGTTAGGGTTATGAATACTACCAGTACACAGCATGTACGTTCTCATTTGGCACAAATTAAGCTTTGGTTGAGGTGAGTCTGGGACTAAAATAGGAATAAATTCAACTAAAATAAACGAATTTGTATGTTGCCCTGTGTGGTCTACTGGATATGAAAGCAGACTCTTAATCTGAAGATAGCTGGTTCAAACCACAGTGGATCAAAGGTAAGATTTCTTCTTTTTCACAGCCTGGTGAGTTGGGTTCATAATAATGATATGAGATGGAGATAAGGAAAGATAGGAAAAAGAAAAGGAAAAAGAAAAGTAGAAAAAAAGGAAAGAAAAGTAAGCAAAATCTGTCTTTTGACAGTTGATTGAGGCCACAGCAATAATTATTCGAAAAATCACCTGGTTAAAAAAAATTATACCTGGCTAAAAAATAATTACCTATGAAGAATCTGTAACTACAACATTTATATTTGACACCTGGATGACTATAAAATTTAATGCAACTTTAGACTGACCAAGTCACACACTCTCTTCCTATCACTAGAGCAAAGCTGTTGAAGCCCCTTAAATCTTCCAAAGAATGCCCTGTTTATCTAGTTAGCATAGGGTAAGTTAAGGTTCACACACATGTACAGTTGGATGCTACTCTGGTTTGAAGATTTAGTGAATGCAAATCTTCAACCAGGGTAGCATCAAAGTATGTTCAGTTAGTAAACGTTTGCCAATTTGACAAGAATTTGCCATCGTTGCCATATTCACCAAAATCGCCAGCGTGGATGGCTGCCACATGTTGAGCTAATTTGCATAGGCTTGGTGGTTTGGCAAGAACTTGCCCTTTCCTGCCACATCTGCCAAAATCGCCACCGTGGCTGGCTGTCGTGTGTTCAGCTATTTGCATAGGTTTGGCAATTTGGCAACAATTTGCCAAAACTGCCAACATGGCTGCCTAATGTATGTGTTTAAAATAATAATGTGCTTGGAAGGTTTGACAATTTGACAGGAATGCACCAAAATGAACAAAATTGCCATATTTGCCAAAGTTGTCAAACTGTTGGTGAAATTTTATTTTGCCATTTTTGTTCTTGCATGCATTTCTGGACATACATGTATGTGATGAGTCTTGACAGCGTGAATAACTCACCAAAATTCTCCATCATCTTCAAAAGTCAGTTCAAGATCTCGTTTCTCCTTTTCAGAGAGTTTTCTCCACTCTGGGGACCTAAAAACAAAAAAAAAAAACAAAAAAAAAAAAACAGAAAGAACCTTTATTTATCATGTTTTATCTTGTCTAAAACACTCCTCCTTGTTTATTACAGTACAGTACAAGCAACTTACTGGTCTCCCCAGGCACCTTGCCATTCTCTTTCATTGCCCCAAGGGTTCCTCACACGTACTAAAGGCACTGGTTGCCCATACACATCCACCTTGAATGCAAAGAATGGAGCAAGTTGATGAATACCAGATGTTGTCATGCAAAGGAGAGACGTTTGCCTGTTAAACTCAAGGCTTTAATAAATGATTGGTTGCAGGAGGACATGAGTGTAACTCAACACGCACAGAGAACAGTGTTTTCTATGTCTACTGACAGTTTCCTCCAAGGACAACACACAATGAGATACATGGCATTTGGTATCTTCTCTATCGCACAAAAAAAATAGTCTATTACTAATTGGTATCACCCAACTAGTGGACTAACGCAAATCCTGCATTTTCATTGGCTACGCTACTAGAGGACTATTAGTAATAGTCCTTGAGTAGCAAAAAGCGTGACGCTTTCTTTCGTTTTATTCCCAAATAAATATTTATTTCTTCTACTTGCATTTGCTAACTTTATTATGGCCTTTTCTGTCCGACTAGTTGGGTGATACTAAAACAATTGCACCCTTCGCCCTCAAGGGCCATGGGTCTAATTGTTAAATATAGTGGTTTCAATTGAGTGTCATAGAAGGAAAACTAAACAAATTACAGACCCAATC
>BLFK01000040.1:309652-319652 GCA_014634185.1 Astreopora myriophthalma | reverse complement strand
GATCTGTGACACCATCGCCATTTAAGGTTTTTAAAATCCACATGCACGGTTTAATACTGCCCCTGGCTAAATTTCTCCGCTAGCGGACCTTGAAAGGCCGGTTATCCGATATCGGTGTAGAAATCACTTTGGGCTTGTTCAATGTCTTAAGAGATAAACAGTGTGAATGTCTCTGTCCTTTAAAACAATGGACCGCATTGACAGTGTGATAATCGTTCAAGCCCGCAGGAGGGCATAGAGAAGTGCGCACTCTCCTCGCGCGCACTTCTTGCTTGCCTGAATCCCCAACTCCGCTTTCCCTTCATTCACTTACTTGCGTTTGGGCTCCGATCTCGTCCGGTCAAGATCTAACAGGGGAAAATAGCCACATTATAAGGCTGCCGCCTTACTTGCAATGTTTCCGAAAATACGAAGAAATAAATCGATTACAAAGTCCACAGTCAAATGCCGTACAATGGGCGGGATAAGGAGCGGGTGAGGTGAAAGGTGAGCATCGTGAAAACCTCATATCAGACGATAACGAACCATCTGGAATTGTCTTACTGTCCATTGAATTTGAATCGTGTCCGATGGTATCATGTTTTTTTTTCAGCTGGTCACGCGTTTACTTGTTTCGACTCTGTGACTATTACGGACATCGATTATTTCCTTAATTTCATAGAATTGGAAAGTAGTCCTCAGGCTGGCTTCAGTTTTAGCGTCTGGGGCTGTGAGTCGTGCTTTCCTTTTGTGAGGGACAGCAAGACAAGTGAAACACGCAAGGGCACCTGAAAGCTATCTCCCGCGAGGCGGGGACGCCGCGCGCGTTAACTTGTTTCATCTGCTTTCCTCGATGACTATTGGCATCGATTATTTCCTTAATTTCTTGTGCGAAAACTACCACTGAAGTTCATTTTCACCAGGGTTTCTTTGCACCATTATTCATAATTATTGGAAAGCCACATCAAACGGGCTTGGCTAGTTGTTATATTTTCCTCGGAAAAAATGCTCCAAGGAATAATAATCAGCAGTCCATAAAATTTATTCTGCTTATATCTCTATCACTTATCTACAACGAGGAACGGATGAAATCGAGGAACGGATGGAGCGGAGGAATGAACCAATTGAAAAGTAGACAAAGTACGACAAATGTAGCTGATTTCAAACAAAATCTTGTTCTCATGAAAGCAAGTGACTTCGCCAGAACCAAATGTCACGCTGAAGTGCTGTTTCGTTTGTATTTTGTCGCGGTCTGTCGTCTTTCATTGTTCATTATAGTTGTTCAAACAAGCCCAGAGCTTTTGGAGATTTTTCTGAATTATGTACCATTTCATTGTATTACCCGAAAGAACAAAGACATGTTGTTCAGAGATTTAATTCAAGTTGCGATCAAACAATCCATTCTTTGCTTTACTTATCGAGTTATTTGTCGATACTAGTCGGTATCCAAGGAAGCTGTAATTGCATCTCGATGTTGTTTTAGCAAAAGTAGATAATCAAAATATGAAAAAATTACGTCCAGTTTGAGTAGGGTCATTAAAGTAGGGTCGTATGGAGTCACCAAGTATGAAAAAATGACGTCCAGTTTGAGTAGAGTCATTAAAGTAGGGTCGTATGGAGTCACTAAGCCTGTTCTTAGCGCTGACTAACCGAAAAAAAACGACGTCGACAGCATCAGAGGAGAGAAAATATTTACACGGAGAATATCACTTTTCGTTTAGATTGCCTGCACAAAAAAAGTCCCGCTAACTGCTTTGAGTCTGCTTTATTTGCGACAGTAAATATTGGGTTAAAATTGCTGCACTTTCTTGCTCTAATATCAGTAAGATTTGCATTATTTTCTTCTTTTATTTGTGTTAACTATCGCAAACAACAACATTTGAAAAAATAGCAGTGTAATCCGCTCTTGGGTAGGCGGTCTAAGGTGGGTAGTATGCGGTCTGAATAAAGAAAGTTCACAAGTGTTCCTTTCGCTCTAATTTTCTTTTCTTGGCTACGCTTAGTGGCTTCGATGTTTGAAGCACCTTATCTTATCTGTTTCAATAACCTTTTTTACCTACTTACTGTGGCATGTTACAGATAAACTGACCGAATCTCGATCAGGTTTTACCCTGTTTTTACCTACGGTTAAAACGGGTGTAACCCTGTTTACCCGGGACCAAGAGGGGATAATGCGACAGAGAGGGAAAAGCCCAGTCTAGCCTTCGGGATATGTGAATTTTTAGTGACGGAAGTCTCTTTCCCGAGACGTCCACGAACACTGAATTATGGCTCTCGTGCCTTCAATGTGCGATGTTTGGGGTCATTTTCCACATTTTTTCTGCAACAATCATAATTCTGCACCGCTTAATGATTTTACAATTTTAAATGAGTCAGAATTAAAGTTTGCGGACTTCTCTGGAAACCGAGTTCCGGTGTCCATAAATAGCTTTAGTGAAATTCACATATCCCAGCAAACGCCATAAGACTCTCTCTCTGTCCCGTTATCGCCTCTTGCCCGAGACTCAATTTCTGCTGCCACAGTATGTTCAGTTATAGGTCCTTGTGCAGGCCCGTGGGGTATGGGTTCAATTTACGTGTGGTTTAATTTAAAAATGGGAAACGTTTACACTTCATCCATTTTAGTCTGCAATGAAGGTGACGAATTTGTGTTTGTGGTTGTGGAATTCAGGCGTGCGTTTCTGGGCCAAAAGTCTGAAAACGAAGAACGGTTTTTAAACTAGTTCAAGAAAAATAGCGCAGGCCAGATTCATTTTAAGCCCCCTCCCCCCCCCTCCTCACCAATCAAAGAAGGCCTTACCTACCCCACCCCCAAGCCCCTTCCGTTAATTATACGCTATTGCAAATAAATAACTTGGTTTATATTGGCTTACTGATCTATATCCATGATCACTAACCTTGGTTTTAATTCATGGTTACGAATCTGTTTCTTTAAATTAAGTTTCCAGATAAACTGTGCCACACTCATTGATAGGGTTATATTTTCACCAATAACTTCAAATTTACCTATTTAACGTATTTTATTTTCAATATACACTAATTAAATATAAATTTAATGTTTACTTCTCTTACTCCATAATTTTATTTTCAGCTTATTTTCCCGCAAAAAAAAATACTATAAATTGAGCCGGACAATCTAACTAGATTGCTTGCGTGGAGTCTGTTTCCTCTTTGTGGTCAAAATAATTCGTTATAGGTTCTCTTTCCAACAAGGCATTAAAAATTAACATGAAATGCGTTCTTTCGAAACCACAGACCATTTGAAAAACCACGTCAAACAAGCTATCAGGCTTCGAGTTTTCTGTGCCGACGCAGCTGGAAGTGTATTAGCCGATAACGAAACATCATTATCCCGAACAAAGTTTGGACAATTTTTTGCTTCAAGTCCAAACGGACGCAAAGCCGGTACAGGCGCCCGCTCACGGAAGAAAAACGACAATTTTCGCTTAGTTTTGGCTGAAGCCAAACCGGTTTTCGTTTTCAGTTGTATATCCTTCGACCATGGAGGAGCACAGAAACGGCCAAGTCTCAAATGGAGTCTGCGGCGACAAATCGCTTGTGAAAGCTACGGGCATGTCACAAGTTGTGCTTACGGTACAGGGAACTCAGGAATTGCTGAAAGAAAACATGCGCGCCGGGCTGGCATGTTTAACTGACCCAACGTACAAACCAGGGAGACTAATGCAAGCACCTTCATATTTACTGGGAAAACCTTTGCATGATTTCGACGCCATGGGAAACGGGGTAAGTGAATTGCCATCGTCACGAACGTCATGCTACTTGTTCTCACCCATCAGTCAGTGCACGCCATTAAATTTAGCGACAAATTTGCGATTATCCTCGCTCCACCAGCAAAAGCCCCGGGTTTCAGTCTCCGACTAATTGATGGTCATGATGGTCGACGATAGGGAAGCTGTGTTTTAAAAAGGAATGGAACACTTCAAAGGCAACAAAGAATATTTCTTTTTCTCAGGAAACCTTGAAAACCTTGAAAACAACCTTGCGTGATACAATACTTCAAAGGCAACTTTGGCGATTTTCAGTGGAGTTGAAAGTAGTTTTCGCATTAAGTTGCGCAAATACCACAAAAATGATTCTCTCTTTTTATCACTTATCAAAATCACTTTGAGAAAAAATGATCTATTGATCAATCACCTTCGTTTCATTGTTATAAATGTTTAATGATTTGTATCGTTTTCAAAGACTTTGTACCTTTAAGAGCGTCGTATTCGTAAAACTGAATTAGATTTAAGTCCGCCATTTAAATTCCATTTAGTTAGCTGTGAAATCTACTCTTACTCCACTAGTGACCAGTCGTTGTTTTTCCAACCAAACAATTAGAAAGGTTAAAATTTTGCAGACGGATTTTTTTATTCTTGGTGACGTGAACAACAAAAGAATTTTCAAAACGCGTTGTCATGAAACGAAAATATCAACTAAGCATACATTCGAAAAGGAGAATATCGGCGGCTGAGAACAAAATCGCTTTGAAAAAAATTTGACACACAACACACGCTGTGAGAGGTGTAGTTTAATACTTTTTTAAAGGTAAAATCAGGTCTCAGGTTGAACTCGTGTTCATCTACATACACTTTTTAACTTCGACAAAATCAATAGACTATTTAAAGAACCTTTTCTCTTGTTATCGTGATATAGTGCCACCATAAGTCGAACAGCAGTACAAAAACTGCGCTCAACTTGTCAGTAGTTGCGTGCAAATGACAAGAAGTTCGATGAACGCCGCTGTTAACCGCGCACGCAGTTTCGGAAGGGCGGGGGATAGGGGAACAACGACGTCACTATTTATAAGACAGTCGCATGCTCCTGAGCTACAGTGGCCCATAACTCTCACCTCAATAAGAAATTAAATTTCGTGTTCTCCAGTTTGTACTCGCTTTGAAAGAGAGGTTGAACTGATCTTGGTTATACCGAACTATTGATATTTCTGCTCCCTTCTACAGTCTCCGGCAAAACCATCCATGGAAACATTCCTGGTTCTCAGTCGCCGCTCTAAAATGGGACACGATCAGGCCTACAGATTCAACATGTCCAAATCGCTGTTCCTGCTAGAGCCCCTTCACCCTCTCAGGCTCTTTGCCATCAAAATTGTCACTCATCAGTATCCTTTGAAAAACTTTGAGGAACTTTACTCTTTTTAAACGCTACCCTACCGTACCATGCGTTTCCGTGGGGCTTTCAGCTCTCGCCGAATTTAGATGTTAATGATCAGAGCGGCTTTCAATGGTGACAATGATCGCGTTATTCCTTGGTTTCGCAACATTGTGCTTTGTTAATGTCCTCGTTCTCTCATACCACTTGCTCAACCAATCAAAATGCAAAACAAAATCCCCTAGCGCCAGCTGCAAGTGTGATTAGTTCATTTGACTGTCTGTGTTTAATGTCACTGGCGGCTTTTACTCTTAATGATATTCGTGTTTAAAAGCATAGTTACATGCATTGTAGTTGAAAGCGTAATTGACGCGGTGCCCGTTTGCCACTAATCTTGGGGCGGATAGTTATGCTCAGTCGGCTAAAATCAAAAACCCATCTGATTGCCCTATTTCTTCAACAACAACAACAACGACAACAGCAACAACAACAACACTAACGACAGCAATAACCGGCAATAACTGAACCACGACGACGAAGACGTGAAAAGTACAGAAGTTATCCACATTAAATAATATATTTTAAATGCGCGGGTCATTAAATATAAAAGCTATCCTAAAAAGGTAAGTGTTATGGTCCATGATCTTGAGTCTACATCTCGAGGTCTGAGTTGAGATGACAGAGAGTTGAGATGACAGAGAGTTGAGATGGCAGAGAGTTGAGATGACAGAGAGTTGAGATGACAGAGAGTTGAGATGACAGAGAGTTGAGATGACAGAGAGTTGAGATGACATAGAGTTGAGATGACAGAGAGTTGAGATGACAGAGAGTTGAGATGACAGAGAGTTGAGATGACAGAGAGAGAGAGAGAGAGAGAGAGAGAGCCGGAGAGAGAGTTCTAAACTTTTTGTGCCACTGCTACAAAGGCGCTCTTGCAAATGACTGGAAAAGTCTTTGTCGATGAGACGACTTTAAACGCTACGCTGGTTCTTCGAAATATTCACTATTCATGATCACAAGATTGCACACGCTGAGAAAAAAGACACAACCTTTTTTACTTCACCGATCAGAATCACGCTTCGTATTCACGTGGTGCATCAATATCAATCACAAACCGGAAATGATATGCAAAGAGCGGAAGGCACAGTCTTTTTAGCACGGAGCTTCCATCCATCCGTTTCACCGGTAGTAAATACAATGTGCGATAGAGAGTCTTGACCTTAACTTAATAACCACAGATACTTTGAATTTTTTGTTATTTTTATAATACTGATAAATTGTATTTGCCTAGCTTTGAATCACCCACCTGAAGAAGCTGAGTAAGTACAAGTTCACAAGCTCTTTCCCCTCCACTAGTAGTTAAACTATCAAAAAGCCACTCTGAAATTGTGCTCAGTAACCTGGCCAACGAATGACAGCGAGGCTGTACTGTTAGATACAGACTTCATTGCTTTTCGTATGTAAATCATGCTGTTGTAATGCTAACTCGTTTGCACTTTTACAAAAGGAAAGCTACCAGATTAGTATCAAAATGAAGTCGACTCTAACCTCGCTTTCACTCAAAGGCCAGGAACCGAAGCAGTCAACTGTGAATTGCCCATTTGGAAAAAGTAGCAAACTCGGGCGTAAATCCAGTGAACACTACTGACAGAATTGTTGCTTTAGTCCAAGCGCGGCGGCATCATTTCATCAACTGATACATAGTGCTCTTTCCCCATTGTTTTAGATACATTTTCGCCTTCATTTACACTTCTGAAATGGTTCTAAAAATCATTGCACGTGGATTTGTTCTCCACTCCTATGCTTACCTCAGGAATCCGTGGAATTGGCTGGACTTCACAGTAGTTATAATGGGGTATACATTCTCATAATTTGCCTTTTAAGTGTTTTTGTTCTTTTCAAGGCCTACATTTAATAGAGAAGTTTTCATTTGGTTGCCAGTTACAAAAGACAAAGCCAAGCCTCTTCCAGGTGTTCAGATGTGCGGGGTATCGAAAGTCGTCCTAGTCTCTCCTCGATGTTTTTCTCTGCTCCCCACGATCCGAATGCCCGGAACAGGGCAGAAGAAGACAGTTGAATGACCCAAGCCGATGCAAAGCGCGTGAAAATACATGCAAGCAAGTCGCAATAGACCTTTTCCGAATTGCTGTTTGCGTCGGTTCCAAAACGAGTCCTGGTGCACAACCATTCAAACTGATGCAAATGAGTTTTGTATTTTCATGCAAATCAAACTCATTATCATTTGAATAGTTTAGCACCAAGACTCGCTTTGAAACAGAGGCAAACAGCAATTCGGAAATGGCCTATTGCCTTGGCTCCTTATTCTTTTGATTCTTTGTAAAAGCGATGAGAAATTCCGCCAAGCCATCGTCAAACGTAATAGCACAGAAGCGAAGTAATCACCAAATGACATTGGACAATCGACTGAATACTTCTTTAAAAATGAGGACAAGGATACCTTCGTATTTCGCAAACGTTTCCTTACTGAAGTTGTCCTAAGATGAGAGTTTTGCTGACTCTGAAGTTGCTATTGCTGTTTTTGTTTTCTTGTAGGTATGTGACCCTCGCGCCGAATATTGCCAATTTCTCCGGAATAAGAACAGTTCGCGTTTTGCGAGCTTTGCGAACGATATCGGTCATGAAAGGTGCGTGACCGTTCTAAAGTGATCTTACCCTAATCTTAATCAAGATGTGCATGATAGGGACTGACGTTGATAGAGGGTTTATCAAATAGTTAGATTCACGTGACTGCCATGAGAACATACAGAGAGAAATTAGCTAAAATTTGCGAAATTAGCGAAAACGTACAGTCCCTTGGTTGTGATAATTAAACCCCTTTTATGTTAATTTTTTGTTCCCATCGTCGGAGTAAGAACTATTGACCGAGAACGCATTTCTTTTTTGTTGCTTTAGGTTTAAAGGCGATGGTGAATACATTACTTCGATCCATGAAGTTGCTGAGTGACGTCTTGGTTTTGTGTGTGTTCTTTCTGGCTGTCATGGCGCTTATTGGACTCCAGCTGTTTGTGGGTCATCTCAGATACAAATGCGTGCGAGACCACGATGATTCTCTGAACCTCACCATAACTGAACGGAAAAATAACCCAGGTACACGCATGCACTGTAGTTTATTGTCGCGCGGAGTTGTGGCATGCAGTATTTGATTGACTGGACCATCGAGCAATCCGAGTTTATCGAAGTGGATGGTTGTTATAGTTATCACTGAGTTGTACCGTTTCTCCATAAACCACACCCATCATACGCCATACTACGCTTCCGCTCTTTGCAACCCCTGATGACGCTGAATCTGGTTAGCATGCAGCTCTAGTATTTCCCTTGATTAGCTCAGCTGGTAGGACCAGTGGGATGTCGAGTGTTTTTTGCCAGTGTCTTGTTTCATTATGAAATCAGTTACTGTCAGTGTAGGCAGCTTGATTCAACGCCCATTACGGTAAAAGACTTAAGACTCTCGCCTCACCTGCGCCACCGCAAAAAAAAAGACTTCTAATTGTTTTGCTGTTTTCACACTTACATCGTTCAGAGTTTTGGTATTATGAAGAAGGTAATCCAGTTATTTGTGGGAACAGCACATCGGCAAGGTATGACTAAATCAGTTATCATGATTGGAAACAGGCAGTGATAATGTGAACACTTCTGTTGACTATCTCGTTACATTAAATGTGTCCAGAGCCTCCCGAATCAATCAAGCAATGATTTTCTTATCAGCCGAACAATAGACTTAACAGCGCTTGCCTAAAGTCTGTAGTCGTCCTCGCAAAGCATCCACACAAGAACCAGAAACTACCTTCGTGATCAATGATGGCCAGTACAGTAACCCGGCCCTTTTGGACACTCTTTTTTCTGGCTCGCGTCAACGTTTGTGGCAAACTTTCTTAAGTCTGATAATAATGAGTTTGTTAGAAATCTTGTATGTTTATACTCGGAGGCTGGAGAGACACCGGGGTAAACGTTGTCAGTCCAGCTACACGCGCGCACATCTTTCATGGTATTTTGCAGGACCTGTCCTACGAACTACACGTGTTTGCCTGATGCAGGACCCAATCCAGATTACGGCTATTCAAACTTTGACCACATGGGTTGGTCCCTTGTGATGTCATTTCAACTTCTTACCATGGACTTCTGGGAAAATATTTATAACAAGGTGAGTCCATGCAATCAAAATGGTCGATAACGTGTTGAGAAGGAAAGGTTGTTTTAAAGAACTCACTGCTCCGCCATAGCTTCTTTAATTTTACGTTACTGAAATATCTTATTCTTATACTGGTTGCATACGAGTTATCGTCATACTTCTATTAAACGATATTCAGTTGCAGGGAAAATAATAATCGCTAGTGCTGTGGCATTTAAGCGCGCTGCTCAGAGTCACATGCTTGTGAAACTACAACCTTTTAGCGAACTAGTTGAGAAACATTTCAAACCACCTCAAATTCCGCAAATTTACAACCTACATCAGCACACATCATAGCCCACACAAGCAAAAGCCTACGCCCGTGCCATGCCCATCACCATTGCCTTGCCTTTTGCACGGTTACTGCTATTACTGTTACTAAGCTACCATTCCTTTTCATTATCCCTGCCATTATATCTTACAAGGTACTTGCCTCCAGTGGTATCTGGTGCGTATTCTACTTCCTTGGAGCCATATTTTTCTGCTCGTTTTATCTCCTGAACCTCGTGTTAGCTGTTGTTGCTTTGTCGTACGAACTGGAAATCAAGTCTGTCAGCAAAGAGGTAACCCACCAGCTTCGAAGTCTGCCACATGTAGGCGCCAACCCGGCTGTTTGCTCACCCCAAGTCTGACCACCTATTTGTCGAATATTCAATTGCACAAAGCCGGCAGATACGAAAAAGCGCGCAGTTATTGCAAAGTCGAAAAATGATTTCAGCGTTT
>BLFK01000040.1:288562-309642 GCA_014634185.1 Astreopora myriophthalma | reverse complement strand
TCCCGAATCAATCAAGCAATGATTTTCTTATCAGCCGAACAATAGACTTAACAGCGCTTGCCTAAAGTCTGTAGTCGTCCTCGCAAAGCATCCACACAAGAACCAGTAACTACCTTCGTGATCAATGATGGCCAGTACAGTAACCCGGCCCTTTTGGACACTCTTTTTTCTGGCTCGCGTCAACGTTTGTGGCAAACTTTCTTAAGTCTGATAATAATGAGTTTGTTAGAAATCTTGTATGTTTATACTCGGAGGCTGGAGAGACACCGGGGTAAACGTTGTCAGTCCAGCTACACGCGCGCACATCTTTCATGGTATTTTGCAGGACCTGTCCTACGAACTACACGTGTTTGCCTGATGCAGGACCCAATCCAGATTACGGCTATTCAAACTTTGACCACATGGGTTGGTCCCTTGTGATGTCATTTCAACTTCTTACCATGGACTTCTGGGAAAATATTTATAACAAGGTGAGTCCATGCAATCAAAATGGTCGATAACGTGTTGAGAAGGAAAGGTTGTCAGTTTAAAGAACTTACTGCTCCGCCATAGCTTCTTTAATTTTACGTTACTTAAATATCTTAATCTTATACTGGTTGCATAGTTATCGTCATACTTCTATTAAACGATATTCAGTTGCAGGGAAAATAATAATCGCTAGTGCTGTGGCATTTAAGCGCGCTGCTCAGAGCCACATGCTTGTGAAACTACAACCTTTTACCAAACTAGTCGAGAAACATTTCAAACCACCTCAAATTTCGCAAACGTACAACCTACATCAGCACACATCATAGCCCACACAAGCAAAAGCCTACGCCAGTGCCATGCCCATCACCATTGCCTTGCCTTTTGCACGGTTACTGCTATTGCTGTTACTACGCTACCATTCCTTTTCATTATCCCTGCCATTATATCTTACAAGGTACTTGCCTCCAGTGGTATCTGGTGCGTGTTCTACTTCCTTGGAGCCATATTTTTCTGCTCGTTTTATCTTCTGAACCTCGTGTTAGCTGTGGTTGCTTTGTCGTACGAACTGGAAATCAAGTCTGTCAGCAAAGAGGTAACCTACCAGCTTCGAAGTCTGCCACATGTAGGCGCCAACCCGGCTGTTTGCTTACCCCAAGTCTGACCACCTATTTGTTGAATATTCAATTGCACAAAGCCGGCAGATACGAAAAAGCGCGCAGTTATTGCAAAGTCGAAAAATGATTTCAGCGTTTCGTTTTATGAAACTCTTTGAGACAAAAATATATCAGCGATTGTACGGAGTTACTCGGCGTCTCGTAAGCTGAATCAGTAAATTCTGGATGTTTATTCTTCTCTGATCGGGAAATTCGACTCCCCACCCCCGGCCCCCCCTTACAGAATAGGCTCATTACTGATAGCATCCATACTAGGTCCTCCTTCTTGCAATGTACAGTTAAGGGTAATCTATAGTAAACCCAGGCCTGTTATGCAGTCCGTTAGTCCATGATGGCATTAGTGAAAGGTCCACCTTGTCGCATTGTGCACTCCGGGCTGATATAATTTCTTGTCACGGTTTTTTTTATCATTGCAAGAACGAGAGACGCAAGCGTCAAAACAGGACTGCAATGTCCTATCCCGCCGACTCCGACACTTTGGAGCATCTTCATCCCCTGACCACAAGAGTTCAAGTCCTCATAAAAACCATTCATTCGATAAGGACGCAAAAGAAGATCGAGGAAATCAACTTCCGAGTCCCTGAAGTACCCGAGCCTCCATCATTGCTTCGACTCATTGCGAGCAAAAACTCTTTCAAGGAAATCCTGGACGAGAAGATGAAGAACGAGACGTTTCGCACTGAGATGTCGTGGAAGCGTCGCCTTCAAAGGAAGATGTGCGAAGTGCTGGGTCATCCCGCGGTGGAAATGTGTATCATGGGATTCATTCTTGCTAATACCGTGGTTCTTGCTCTGCATCACCATAAAATAGACGCGGAGTTTAAAAAAGTCCTTGATGTTCTTAATCTGGTAAGCTTTGATTGCCCAGTTAGTTAATTTAGTCAAGGCAAAGCACCCGCCTCGGCGGCCGCATGCTTTGGCCCTGACTCAGTGAAATACAGCGAGGCATGCGCCAGCTAACTCTTGCCGTTTTACAAGGTTCAACTACGGTACACCTTAGCGTAGAAATCTCACTTGTCCTACTAGTGCAAAACGTTTGGAAAATGCACCCTCCTTCGTGCAAGCGAAGATGCTAAAATGAATCAACTCTGCGAGCTCTTCTTTTTGCCCGCCGGGTGCAATTCAGGCTAACAGTAACGGGCTTTTGCACAAATCTCTTGGTATTTTCCAGATGTTCACAATCATCTTTACTGTGGAGATGATTGTAAAACTTGTTGCCCTTGGTCCGATGTATTACATCCAAGGCAGATGGAACATATTTGATGGCATCATTGTTATTATAAGCTTGGTGGATACAGGCCTGGAGTTGGCAGATTTCCGGGAATCCTCTGGAACAAGTGTCTTCAGGACCTTTCGCTTGGTAAGAGATCAGCGACCTTTAGATTGGAGAACGAGATTTCCGTTCCCAGCGCGCGCACTTCGAAAAAAATTCGACCTTCAAACCTAGTGTGCGTGCTCAGTACGGAAAATTCGTACTCGTAGACCGGACTATTGTTTGTTTTCAGTATCCGTTCCCCGGCCATTTAAAGAACTACTTCTTGATTGAGAAAGATATTTCAGTGGTGTGCGAGACTTGTAGTTCCCATAATGGTGCCCGATAGGAGGCATGCACGGTAGAATAGAACAGAAGTTGAGGGAAATCGTGAGAGTTTTTTGTTAGCGCTGATATCAGAATTGTAACCTGAACAACTTAGTGAAGCCAGAAGTGCATGTATTACGCCATTACAAACGATGTTTTAGAAGAAATTCCAGGCAGCCTTGATGCCAGTTACAGAAAGGTCACCTTTCATCCCACAGTTTCGAATTCTAAAGCTAGCCCAGTCCTGGAAGACCATGCGCAAGCTGTTAGCCACGATAGCCAATAGCGTTGGACCAATTGGAAACATCACACTCATCTTGGGCCTTGTGATTTACATCTTCGCTTTGATGGGGATGAAAATGTTTGGAAAATCGTACACGCCCGAAAAGTTTGGTGAAGACGGCGTGCCGCGCTGGAACTTCAATGATTTTTGGCACGCGTTCATGATGGTGTTCAGAGTGTTATGCGGCGAGTGGATTGAGCCTCTCTGGGACTGTATGAGAGCAACGAGCCCCGGGGCTGCAATTCCTTTTTTCATTCCTGCGGTGGTCATCGGAAATTTTATTGTGAGTTGTAATTCATTTATATTTTAAGCTGTGAGTGTTTTGTTTGAGATGCTTTAAACTTTCAAATGGCTTAGATACGAACAGGTAAGATCATCATCATCATCATCATCATCATCATCAATCTTTATTTATACACGAAATCATATCACTTTACATGGTCTTCCTAGGAATCGTGTTTAAAACTAGACAAAAATACTCTAACTACTGACTGTAATCTTAAAAATACATGAAATGAAGTTTTAAAAACATTTAAACTAGACAGTAAGACAAAAGAAAGTTCGAGAAAGATGATGACGCCCATACTGTGTATTTAAATAATAATAATAAAAGAAATACCTACATACTAAACTCTTACAGCTACTGATGGTCGTTTTAATTGGCATCTCTTGAAAAATCTACCAAACTTCTTTATAACGGAAAAATGTTATTGTTTGTTTTATCAGGCGTTCTATCTCGAGTCAAATGTTGGTATGATTGAATTCTAACACCGAAGAGTAAATACCACCTCGACAAGGACATTTACCGCAAAAACACGCGCTTATTTCCGGCACAGCCATAGACCGAATTCATAAATGGTGGATGATGTTGATTTTCTTCACTGGATTCATTTTAAAGCAAAAATTATTTTCAAGTTTCACATGCTAACCAGGCTAGTGAGAAAAATTAGCATAGAGAGAAAAGAATAATTTATTAGCCACCATTTATGAATTCGATCTCCTTTACTTCTGACGTCTTGACATTTCAAACCGAATCATGTCCCACAATCAGGCGACTCTATTCCTTATTCCTTTTTTAACTTTCAGGTTCTTAACTTATTCCTCGCGCTTCTTTTGAACGCGTTTGACAACGGCGACGACGATGAAGAGGAAGAAGACGACAATGATCAGGGGGATGAAGAGGAAGAACCTCTTTTCAAAAAGGTCCTCTCCAAGCTAACTCAAACAAAGAAAACTGCAGTGTTTCCACTGGCTGAATCTGCTTACCGTGAAGACATCTACTCTTCGTCGCAAGAAATGCAAACGGTTGGAAAGGACAGAAACCCAAAAACATCCGTGGGTGAGTGTGCCACTTTCTCCTTTGTCTGACTGTCTGATCTAATTAATAGATTTCAAATTTCGCGCAGCGGCTCATAAAAGTCCCGGATATGTCGTGTCATTTTGGGCGATGTGTACTGACCGAGTAACACGATCATGAAGATCTTTCTTTCTATAAAAGTAAAACTGCTCAAAATATTAAAAAAAGGCCGAATTTTGTTCACATTGAGAGGAGAGAAGAAAATACAACTTACTTGTCATCAGACCTGGATCATTATTTGTATTTAACCATTGACACAAAGATATTTTAGTCGATTTGTGATCACACTTCAAGAAGTTGCTGTGCCATCTTTCCTGTCGTTTTTCTGTCTTTGTAAAAATCGCCTCTGCGAATGTTGGATAAATTTCTGTAATTTAAAATTTAGAACTTTCGCTTAACGGGTTGAAATGTGGTTTTGCAATTTCAGTCAGCGTTATGCACGCGAGGTCAAACCCAAAAGGTCAAGAGTCATCACGAAACGCTGAAGTCGAGGACTGCTTCCCAGAATGCTGTGTTTCTCCTCTGACGAGCTGCGCATGCTGCAAGAATGTTAGGTGTGACAGCTGGCTGCTGTTTCGCTGGCGCACGCGTATGCTCGTGGAGCACAGATACTTCGAGTGGTTTATTCTTTTCACTGTCCTCATAAGCAGTTTGGTTTTGGTGAGTAACCAGCTTTGGAGGGAACAGCTAACGTCAAACGAGTATTTTTAATTTGCTGCATATGCGGAGGCCAGAGCAGTGAATTAACTAAAGCGTCAGCTATTCTGCTGTTAGCGCTTTAATTAGGCTCACGTTAGAAAAACCGAAAGATCTAGTATGCAGCCGATTCCGCCGTTGTCGGTATCACGCGGTGCCGGAGAGAAGACATCATGAACATTAGGTTCTCTGCCCATATGATTACTAACAGGGACGCCATGGCCGAGTCCTACTAAAGAATTACACTTATCACTAAAGAGGGTAGTAAAGGTAAAAGGTATTTTCATGTCTCGTGATCGGCTATTTTTTTCTTCCCGTGAAATGTGAAATGGCCAATTTTTCCCTCGTGAATCGTGATTTCCATAGCAGCCGTGAGGGGTGATTTTATATTTTCCGTCAAACGAGAAAGACATGTTTAATTCGCCGTGAACTGTGATTTTCACTATGTCTTCGTTTTCGAGAATTGTGAAAGGACCGTTCTATTTTCCGTGAAACGTAATCTAGACCCCCCGTCCCCCTTTACCATTTACCACCCTCACCAAACGGTCTTGTCTTTTAGGTACGTGGCTTTCGGTTAACCCAAACAACCTTTATTGAAAAAGCCGTACACCACATTTCCAATTTTGTTCCGGGTTCGATTTCCTTTCCCTTCGTTTTAGTGTCGAAAATACAATAGAGTGAATTGCAGTATTGAGGACACTATTTCTCCGCTCTCTTTCCTTCCTCAAGGTATTTGAAGACGTACACCTTCCTAGCAAGCCACAACTGGAAAATGCTCTGGATAAATTGAACTACTTTTTTGCGTTTATCTTTGCCGTCGAATTTGTTCTCAAGATTATTGGCCTGGGAATGGTTGGTTACTTTTCGTCCTTTTGGAATTGTCTCGACTCGCTCATAGTCGCAGTAAGTTAGTTTTTCCCTACTTTTGCTTATAATGTTTACCGGCTTCCGTCCGTAATTAGCTGTCACGATAAGTGGCGAAATGACTTGATAGCAGACCATTCTCAGGTAGCCTGTTTTTATCGAGTCTGGCCATCTCATTCTCAAACCTTTGTGCTTTAAAAAAGAAAAGCATTTTTTCTTAACTAATCAAGACAGCTTCGGCAATCTTTCGTCATTCATTATTCAGTCGTTACATGATATTCCACTGAAGATAATGCTCACTACCGTTTCAACATTTTACTCTTCAGATTTCCTTGGTGTGTGTATTTCAAGACCAAACTTTGGCCTTTTTTCGCTCCTTACGTACAGTAAGAGCTTTGAGACCACTCAGAGCAGTTTCCCGTTTGGAGGGGATGAAGGTAAGCACACATGACAGAAACTCCTTCTTAACAAAAAACTCAGTTGTCTAAACTTATCCAAATTACTGCTACCTCTTCAAGTGGTTTCCAATTTAGCGTCGAAAGTAATTACGCGATTGTTTTGGTTTTGGTTTGCGCTACGGCTGGATAAAAAAGTTTGCGCGAACTTATCAAGAAATCAGAAGCAAAAGTAAAACCTGCACGTTTATTGCTTTGCGTTCTTATGGGCTAGTAAGACCGTGTGGTGAATTATTTCCATTTGTGGTTGATTGAAGCGTTTATGTCCTTCAGAACGTGATTCAGTGGCTTTGATTTTACGACGCTCAATTGAAAACCGCTCTATTTCAATACACAGTCAATGAACCAACATGATCTACTCAAAGATAAATGGATGCTGGCTTAATGGTTAGATGAGTAAGTGGATTCACGAAACAGTAATACATTGGGGGGAGGGGAGGGGTCCGATAAAGAACAAACCAAGGAACTATTGAACGAGAGAGAATTGATCTGTTGATGTTTGAATTAGTCGGATGAGTGAGTGAACTGAGCTAAGGTCCTTTTAATTAAGTAGTTTAGTGACAGTACACTAACAAATGACAGAATGTAATCTGAGGCCGGTCAAATTTGATTCCAATATTCTAGCACAAAAAACAATTGTAATCAAGGCAGCCTGCCTGAATTCAAGCGAACTAGAGTTCCTCGTTATGAATTCTTAAACCTTATCCACTTCTAGAACGTACTCATTTAATTCTGTTTCACCAGGTTGTTGTCAACGCATTGTTTTTCGCCATACCTGGAATCGGTAATGTGCTCCTGGTGTCTCTCCTGTTCTGGCTGATATTCAGTATCCTGGGAGTCCAGCTTTTCGCAGGAAAGTTCTACAAGTGCGAATACACTGAAAGCGGTGAGCGAGTTCCTGCAGACATTGTGCCAAACAGAACTGAGTGTCTCAAGTATCCTGACGAATATAGGTGGACAAACTCCAACGTCAATTTTGATAATGTCATCAACGGCTTCCTGGCCTTGTTTCAAGTGGTACGTACAGTTACTTTAACAATGAATCATTGCAAAGACAGTTATCTAACGCTCGCGTAACGACAACAATTTTCCTGGATTTCCAGGGCCCTTCTGTCAATAGTTAATATAGCGACATAATGTGAACATCTGGGATAAGAATTGGGCCACACAGTTGTGTTTTGTGTGGCGTGTCTTGCAGATGATGCAGTAGATCATGAGTGTCTCGTACGAACACGTTGTTGCTTAACACCGACTGAAAGTCACTCCTGAATCGAGTTAAATTTTGCGTTGTTTTGGCTTTAATCACAGGCAACTTTCGAAGGCTGGATGGAACTTATGGACGATGCTGTGGATTCCAAAGAGGTTCATTATAATTAAACGTTTCGTTGAATAATTCAGCTCGAATTAGATCACTAATCTTCCCTGGGATTTTCTTCTTTCCCCAACCTTTCCTCTTAGCATGGCTCTTTCCATTTATCTCATTTCTATTTGACTCTATCGAGTGATAAGTTTAGATGGTGAGCATTTCTGCTTATCCTGTCTATTGAAACAGTGGGGGAATCTTCAACTGTGCTGGTCCACAGTTGTCTTATTCAGGAATGGAGTTACTTGCAGATACGATACTTAAGTTAATGGAGTTTAATTCCAATTAACTTACTTGTGAATAATTAGTAAATTCTATTGACTGAGTGTTTTCTTTCCTGAAGGTGGACGAGCAGCCAGACGATGAGAGTTACCTTGGAGCTTACATTTTCTTCGTTATATTTATCGTTCTTGGCTCTTTCTTCGTGTTGAACTTGTTTGTTGGAGTGATAATCGACAACTTCAACAGTTTAAAGAGAAAGGTAATTTAAAGCAAACATCACGGGTACGAGGTTTCTCGAAAGCTGCAAGGTTCTTGCCGGCTAAATATTCTGAGACACATCCGGCTTTAAGGAACAGAGCGAGTCGTTGCCAGTGGGTGGGCGCTATAGAAATTTTTAATCTTATCATGTTCCCCACAAATACTTTTCTTGTGCCGAGTAATTCGAACCATGTTAGGTTTCAATTTAATAGTTCTATTCTTGCCAGCAAATAACGTCCTCCTTCATTAAAACGCACAAACAATGGATTGAAAGTCGATTGCACATGCGTAAGAACAACGCGTACTTGTAGTGGTGACTTTGTCCTAATGTCTTAAATGTTGAGATGAAACTGACGATTTTAATTTCCCCCTGATTTCTGCAGTATGCATTTCCTATCCCACACCATTCATTGCTTATATATTTTGGGGTGACACAATTAATGCAGCAACGCGTTAAGTACGCATTTGTTTTCAGTATGATGAACTGAGTTGTATGGGAATGCTGCTGACAGATGCTCAGAGGAAGTGGGTAGACATACTGAAGGAATCAGCGAAAAAGAAACCACCAGACCATTCCATCAGGCCACAGGTTCGTACAAATAATGAATTCAGACTTACTATCCTTTTCTGGACCACTGAAGCAGGAGGCAAGGACTTAAAAGGACACAATTCCTATTTTTCAAGGACGTATTGATGTGCAAAATCAAACCAGCGTACATCTCTGCCACTAAAAGCTGTTGCCAGTTGACAACCTGGATTGGATGCCTCGAGCAGCAAATTTCGAGGACTTTCGAGCAGCAAATACAATTTTTCAGGACCTTTAGAGCGGTTCATGTTTCACTTGAGGGTTGTAAAATCGAAACCGAAGTAGTATCAGAGCCAATCACGTTTTGAAGGGAATACACACTTCAGCCGTCCACAAATCGAAGTAATTCATGATTAGATTTTACTAGCCAATCAGAACGCAAGCCAAGTGAAGGCAGCCGGCTGTAAGCGCGGGGAAGCAAGTTTGACTAAGTCGAATTGATTAGTTGAAAAGTTCGCGCGAGTTTCTTGATTCAATCACAGAGCAAAAACAAAACCAAAAGCAAACCAAAGCAATCGCGTAATTACTTTCGACACTCAAATGAACTGCTCAGAATGAAATATCTTAAGTTTTTTCTTGAAATACAAGAAGGTGACTTTAAAAAACTATCAAGGCGTGTGCCACCCCAAATTATGAAATAAATTTACAGCAACCTGAAAAGATTGCAACGAACAGGCATGTTTCACGCGTTTGCTTGGTGACTACATGTCGCAGAGCTGACGATTGGCACATCGTGGGGTGAGTTAGAAGAAGAGCAAACGGATTACGTGAAGCGCGATCTTCCTGTACGTGGATCGTGAGATAGGCCAGTGATAGATTCCGGATTATCTTGAAAGTGGTGGAAAGAACTTCGAAGAAACGTATCATTGGAACCGAGCGCTTTGGCTAGGCAAATGACTAAATAGAATTGTCATCCATTTAACAAAATGCAAGTGACTTTCATAATTCGTTTCGAGATTCCAAGAAGAACCACTTATACATTTTTCCTTCACAGAACAAGATCCTGCGCACGATTTACGACATGGTAACAAGTGAAACATTCGAGATAGCAATCCTTGGAATTATCATGCTCAATATGTTGGTAATGATGTGGCAACATTATGGCCAGTCTAAGGCCATCACAAACGCGCTTCATATCCTTTTTAGACAAATATGAGTTCCTTGCTTTGAACAATTTCCCTTATTATTATCATGTATTTTTTCGTCTGCAAATGTATTTCTTGCAGAGAAACTAAAATTGATTTTCCAATTTATTGTATTCCTAATGACACATCAAAAGACTTCAAAACTTCATTTTTTCCTCATTACAGTCATAATGTTGTAATGCTTCAAAAGTTCGTGTTTTTAACTTTACATCACTGCATGTGATGTACATAAGACTAACAGAATTGTCCTTAACAAAAGCTGTGACCATGCGTCCTTCAAACACAAGTATTCAATTGGTTCTTCACCCTGGTGTTCATCGTTGAAGCCGGGTTAAAGCTTGCTGCTCTGCGACATCATTACTTTCAAAAGGTCTGGAACATCTTCGACTTTGTGATTGTCATCACCTCAATAATTGGTGAGTTCGACTGACGAATTTTACCATAAATGAATTTAGCGTACCCTGTGAGCAGTGGATTCTCGTGTCTTATCCGCTGTGGTTGCGAAACGAGAGAGAAAGCACTGCGAGCGGGCGACCCGTTCTCTGTCGAGCATGCGTGACTGAGGACACCCTTAACGTCATTAAATCACTTCCCAATATCGCACATGCTATGTTCACATGCGCCCCTTTGACTAAAAAAAAAAAGAAGAAAAAGAAAAAAGAAAGAAAGAAAAAAAGAAATGGTTTGCAAGCTACTTTTTCCAGTTTTATCTTAATTTATTCTTCCCTGAAGCAGGACGGAACGGATCTTTTGCTCGCAGTGGTTTCTCTCTCGTTTAGCTACCAAGGCGGATAAGAGACAAGAATCCACTGCTCGCAGGGTACATTTAGCTAGAGGTAGTGATATAAATAGCTCCTGTGTTTACTCTCTCTGTATGTTTGCTTAAATATTTCCTTGGATAGTAGATTTAGATTTAGTATGGTTGCCTAGTTGCTGCACATAATAGAAAACGATGGCCACCTGAGCATCCAAATCGTGACTCTTGAGAATTCGAATTTCCCATGCCATCCATCTTGTTGAATAACGGATTAGGGAATCTTACGCAAAAGCTTAAAGAATGGGGACTCAGTGACATAACGCAAGGAGAATAAAACTATTAGGACAGAATCACTTTTCAGAACGTATTGACGTCATATTTTAAAGAAGTGTGCGTTAAAACATGCAGTCATGCCGCTCATCTATCCATCCAAAAATTCTCTTTTCTTACGGCTCAATCTCGATACCTCCCTTCACATCCTTTTTTGCTTCCTGGTATTTTAGGTTTGGCGATGGACGAACTCACAACTGGTGATAGCAGTGTCATCAACCCCAGTCTCCTGCGTGTTTTCCGCGTCGCCAGAGTCGCCAGGTTACTTAGAGTCCTTCAATTTGCAAAGGGCATTCGTCAACTTCTGGTTGCGCTGATCATTTCTTTACCAGCTTTATTAAACGTAGGTACATTGCTCTTCTTGGTCATCTTCATATACGCGATCATTGGAATGTCAACATTTGGCCACGTTAAAAAACAAAAGAATTTAGACGATACAGTTAACTTTGAGACTTTCGGTCGATCTATGATGCTGCTATTTCGCTTGTCTACTGGTGCCGGCTGGAATGATATCCTGGAGTCTCTTATGCTTCGAGAACCAGATTGTGATCCAACCTATGGGGGATTTCCGAATGGCAACTGTGGGTATCCCGTTGGCGCTGTGATGTATCTGGTGTCGTACATCTTCATTGTTTTCCTAATAATAGTGAATATGTACATTGCTATCATCCTTGAAAACGTGAATCGGGTGCAGGAGGGAGGCCTCATCATTACAAAGGAACATCTCGATAGCTACTACCAGAAATGGGCCACGTTCGTGACGAATGGCAAACAATACCTGCAAGTTTATCAGGTGTCCGACTTCGTTGATCTTCTAGACGAGCCGTTAAAAATCCCTAAGCCGAACGAACACGAACTTGTCCGAATAGGAATCAACGTCAGGATGGGGTATCGCGTCCAGTGCTTCGACCTTCTTCGCTGCTTGGTAAAGCGTTTGTTGGAAAAACACGGAGAGTCGCCGCAGGCCTTTGAAGAAATTGCTTCCAAGTTAGAAAACCATTTCAGAAGGCGGGGAGTTCGAAAAAAGTCAAGCATGAGTAAATTTCGATCTGTCTCCAATGACATACCAGATGCCGACAGCGTGGTAACAGTTGAAAACGGCGGTACTCCAGAAAAACAGGCGAAAACAGAATCTCTCCCGGCTAATAACGGATCACCGCGTAGAAAATATGGGGATCCATTTTCAACAGCCGTGATGCTTCAAAGGGCCGTCAGGCGTTTTCTTGACAAACGTAGTACACGTGGGGTTGTGACATTTCCAATGTCCAATGGATTTTCCAGCGAAAGTGTTCGCAAATGCCACTGTAGTCCATTGTCGTCTGTTTCTAGTGACCAGGAAATTGGCGATATTAGGTTCGCTCCCGACTACACTGCCGGAAGTAGGTCTCCGACTTCCAACGGAAGTGTTCGCAGCAGTATCAACTCACCCGGATGCTGGTCATATGACCCATTTGACTCAGATGGCGATAGCGTATAGCGTTTATACAACATGGAAAATATAGAATGCCACTTTGCTAGGAATGGTTGCGTATAAATATCTAGCTTAGGAAACAAGGAAAAGAAAGTTTAGAGTGACCTCAATAAAGAACCTTTTCAGCTTTTACCAATGAATTTAAGGCCTGCAGAATGCGTACGGTTGGAGCGAAATGCAGCAAGTTGAAGTCATTGCCACAAGGAACAAAAGAGCAAGAAAATGCAGACGTGGCATTTTAGAATACTGACAACATTAGAACACTAGATCAAAGATGCTGCAAACGTTGCCCACTACACGCAACATTGTTAGGAGGTGATGGAAGGGTAGTACTGGCGGTGCTCAAAGGTCCCAGAAAAACATACCAATGTTTCTCATACACTAGCAAAGCACTGGTCGACCCTGCAACACCCGTGACGGTGATGGTTGCCTCGATCGATTTCAACATTGTTTCAGGCTTGTTGGCGTCCTGTTCACACGCTCGAAACATTGATGGGCTAGGTTTCAATAATCATTCTACAACAGCAACATTGAAACTTGGAGGCTTCATCGAGTTTGAAGCATCTCCGGCACAAGCTTCGCCAAACACTATGTGCAAACGCACCCAACATCATAGGCCCAACAACCCCCAACATCACATAGGCCCAACAATGTTGCACAATGATGGCCAACTAAGTGGTGAACATTTGTATGGGCCTTCAGTATATGAAGCATCACTTCACTCAGTCTACGGCATTCCTATCGTAAATATTAATATGCACCAGCATTTTTGTGTGCCTTGATGAAATTGTTAAACTTAAGAGTTCAAAACGAAAGCGAACGATTAATGCTATTTTTTACTGGGCTGTTTAGCTACAAGCGTTTATAGTTCACCCACACTCTTCGGTTAATACATAAGTTAATTCGCAAGGAATGAAATTGCCGAAGGTTATCAAATAATATACTTTCAATCTGATATTTGTAGAACACAAAAAGTATTAAAGAACGACCCATTTTCATGTGGTTACTTTTCATAACTTAAACGTGTTCGAAAGAAAGGATTGCCATCTACCCCCAGCCCCCCTCCCCCTCGCTTTTATCTCTACTTAGCGTGAGTTGTGATCAGTTTATTTTAGCCTGCGAACAGGCTCCTCTGGCTTATTCGGAGATCATGTAAAATTTGCTGTAGTGCGCGGTCAAAAGGTTAGGAATTAGGGCTAGCCTTCGCTTTTGACCTCGCGGGCGCTACAACAAATATTTCCGAAACACACGGGGAGCCCGTTCGCAGGCTACGCTCATTTAATCGGAAATGTCTGTTGCAATTGGCCAGAGCAGTTCATTTGCTTCGATCGGTGCTTTGCACTGTTAGATTTTAAATTGTAACTTCAAACAAATAAAGCGTCGCGGCCTTACAAATTTTCCATGATTTAAATATTTTTATTTCCTTTTTCAAAACTCAATTAAAATCCACGTTTGCTCGAGATTAACCCTACCTACTGTTCAACGAAATTTTATATTTCTTCACATCAGGAACTTACACTTAATTCTTTACTGTTGAGGACACTTCGTTATGTCTAACATGAAAGTTATGCATCTCTTTTGCAGTCACCCCAAAATTTGAAACTTCAAGCCATACTAAAAGTCAAGGAATTGTCAAACTCGAAACAAGTTAAAACAAATGATGCTCGTGTCTAATTTTACTGATAAAAGCAGGAACCATTCTAAATTACACACAATTACTGTAAAAGCCTTCTGGCCCCAGCCGCTCGAAGGGTGGACAGCACTATTCAATGGATAACTCAATCCACCGGATAGTGATTTATACGATGGATAGCGTTTTCCACCTTTTGAACAACCAAGGTCTGACATATTGTCGCATCAGGCCATGGCAGGTCTGGCAATATCCAGCAACGAGACTGCAACTTCCAACTCTCATGTCACTTTGCCTTTTAATTTTGTACGGCTAAAGCTAGTCTTATAAACGCACACTCTAGAACTACACAATTACAAGAGATGGCGTGCAATCTCTGGCCCAGTTAGCTGTTAGGTACAGCAGTTTCTCGTGACATCTGTGTCACTCATTATTACTTTGAACAACAATCAAAAGGTAATCTTCATGTGGCGCTATGATCATCTCGTTTTTCCTGGACCCCACTCGCACTATGAGGAGCTCATTTTGGGGATCAATATCTCGCACTGCGCTGTTGGCCATGAGTGTTAGGGCCTTGCAAGCAGAGGCATAGACGAGCGTGTTGGAGTTGTCGAGGTCTGATCTTATTGGTATTCCTTCTGCGTTCACTACAATGGTTCCGACCACGCCCTTGTGCGACTGAATGCGTTTTAAAGAGGCCTCGACGGTAGAAGAGGACATATTTCTGGAAGTAAAATTTATTATTAATCTATGTAATAGGATTGCTTCCAATTTTGAAGCTCTAATTCTCTCATTAATTCCTCCAGATTACTAGAAGCGCTTAAGAGAGTGAGAAAATAGCGAAAAGATCCAAACGAAAATAAGGTTTAGGCATGTGATGTCAAATGCTTTTAATATTTCGGACAGACCAGCTAAAAAAAGTTGGTTCACCGCGGTTTTTGATTGTCACCGTCAAGTTTTGATTTCGATTTATTTTTGCACAGGCTTTATTTATAAGGACAACAGGCAAACTGCCTGATAAAGAGAAACTTTCAGCGTTCGACATACTGATTTACACAAGTGAGGCCAGAAATTAGACAAGACTAGAGTAGAAAAATAATACAATTCTTCAAAACTGTGTTGGGCTCGGAAGACGTGGATAGATCAGTCCTGTTTATATGAAAAGGACTAATTTGTCTCCAGACCTTTCTCGTCTTTCTCGCCAAAACAGAACGGCTAAACAAAACGTTGAAAGTGTTTCCTATTGAACAGATGGGAAGCCTTGGGGGCGATTGACCATTTGTTGAATAGTGACAAGCTCAACACTAATTGTTCAGAAATAACAATAAGGTGTCAAAAACCTATTGAAGTCTACTCAAAACTAATCGCATTTCGTAGTGTGTAAAAATCAAATATGTAAATAAATTAAGTTTGTTGTTTTGATCACATATTTACTTATCTCAACTCCTAAAAGTCGAGATCCGCTGAACTCTCCTTTTCTAAAAAAGTTTCTGATAGTTTGCCCTTTTTAAATTTAATTTTTTTGTTCTGACGGTTGACATGACAGTACACATGGTTGAATGACTGCCACGGCAAGAAGAAAAGTATTGTTAACTTGGGGTGGATAACTTGCAAACAACGTTCGGCACTGAGTGTGGAACGAAACTCTCAGTCAAGTAACTATTCAAAGCTCTTTGTATTTCGAACAAACTGAATACGGTCATGGTCATTGGTTGGAAATCCTTTCAAGACTGAATTTTATACAGGTTTCTTTACAATCTCTTAATTATAAGTTGCTCACTTCACGGTCTGCACGGTGATGATCAAAACATACATTATAACATTTCACATCCGCAGTTCAGTATATGACATGTCATGTGTTCTATGTCATGGAATCGAATACAGTAATAAAAACACGACGATCGAGATCGACTCTCTCAGTTTACATCCAGTGACTTGATTATAGTGTCATTAACAGGCAAAGAGCGGGACATGTTACGTAAGTTATGGTAGAGTCCGATTAAAAGCCAATAAAATGACTGTAAGCGTTGATGATGGACTTCTGCTATTAGCTTATTCAAATGAGCAATCGCTCACGGGTATGCTAAGATTTCACAAAATTATTCCCTTCTTACTTGTTGTCGAGGCGAAGAGGGGCGGCTATGATTTAAGCTTCTCAATTCGGGTCAGCAGTCTCTCACACAACGTTTCCTGTGAAGTAGCTTGTTTTCTGAAGCAACTTGCTTTTGGAAACGCGTAGTAACTATATTCAGGGCAGTGCAAGGTTATCATGGACCTTGTCAATGAAGTCAGTATGAATAGTGTTGAATGGTGACAAAGGTGACACCGTTTGGCATCATTGTGACTATGGAAACCTTGCCGTCTTCTATACACAAGTCAACAATAGTTGTATTCAGTCCACTTATGTCTGAACTAAGGCGTGTGTTTTGTCAACTGTGACTGATTGCTTCCATTGTGTCTCGTGTCTATTTATACAAGTAACATGGTTGCCACAGACATCAGTTTTCAAAATTCCCTGACTTTTCCCTGATAAAATTACATTTTCCTTGACCAGATAAATTCAAATTTATCTGGGAGAACGTGAAATCTTTACCCGATCTATGATCGATTTAGCACCCCAGGACTTCACGAGGATTAAAGTTGACGTCATAATGTTGTATCGCACACAAAAGCCATCGCAATGCAAACTGCATGTGACTCGCTCTTTATCAAGTTTTTGAACCTGAAATCTTTACCCGATCTATGATGGATTTAGCACCCCAGGACTTCACGAGGATTAAAGTTGACGTTATAATGTTGTATCGCACACAAAAGCCATCGCAATGCAAACTGCATGTGACTCGCTCTTTGTCAGCTTTTTGCCGTACCCTGACAGTAACAGTTCGCGTTCTTCATTAAGGAAAACATTGTTGACAGCAGGATGCCCTGAGTAGCTTGTTCCAGGCGTCCCGTTTACCCAGTGGGGGGAGGGGGGGGGCTCTCCTCGGAATACTTGCCAGGGATGTGTCGCCCGGATCCCCAAGTCCTGACCCTAGTACGCCATTTCATTTTCCACGCCTATTTTCAGACCTCTAAAATCCATACCCGTTTTCAGACCTGGCTTCTGAAAGTTGTACTTGGTTTGCGAATCTGATAGAAAAGGTTCAATGGTCTTTAGGTCGCTGTAAGAAAAACTTCAGGCTCAAAATTTGACGGCACCTATTGATATTATTCCAACCAGAGCCTTATTTGCTGTCTTCCCCGGCGAGTATGCCTGCTTCACCATCGATTAATCCATCCCTTCATTCATCTACCGGGCTTACTGTAGAATGCTAAAAGATGTCTTTTAACCCAGTGAAAACCAAAATTAATAATGCGTTTTGTTTGTTGAAGACCATGTTACTGCACTGAGACTATTTACTGTCTTTTGTTGTTACGGATGGCAAGGATGGAAATGGATTGCATTTTGAAAAATCTAGCCTAAATTGTTCAAATTTTCGCGGCGTGATCTTGAAGAACTGGCCAAAAATGAATTATGGATGACTCTTCTGCAAAAAATCGTTTGATATCCTCCTCCTAAAAAAAAAAAAAAAAAGATAAAGAGAGAAAAAAAATGGTTTGGGCACACGTAAAGGTCATAAAGAAGGATTTCTGTGTTTTTAGCGGCAAACGTTCCGTGACAGAACCCCTTTACATGTAACATTCACCCACTCCTCTCATCTCCCCTCCTATACATTGGGAGAGTGTAACCCTTCGACATTTCAGTCCTAACAATAGGCAGGACGTATGGCAATTAAACCTGATCTGTTGGCCTAGCTTTCAAGAATCCTCTGTAGCTTTGTGGATGCTCAGTCGAAATAGTGATGTTGAAGGGCATACTAGTTCGACTCCAGGCGCGGATCCAGGATTTTTTAATGGGGGGTGGCTGATACAGTCGGTCACCAAACTATACGTTAATAATATATTATAAGTTATCCGACGTTTGGCCTTAGGAAGAACAGATTGGAGACTGTAACAAACTCTTGAAACGACACGAAAACTAGAACTGTGCAAAGCAGTAATCAAAAATGGCGGAAAACAGTAAAGCTCAGATGGATCCCAAAAAGTAATATGGCGGGAAAGAACTCAAAAACGAGGCTCAATTTTTCGCGTTGCTTCCGGCCTACATCATTTCCGTTTTCGGCCTTGCTGGCTTCACAAGGTTTTGGGTACCCACGTATTTCTATATTTTTTGGGACCCATGCATGTATTTCCTTTTTTTCACGTATTAGATTTTTATGGTGGGCTTCTCAGAAGGGGGGTGGCTAGCCACCCAATCCACCCCCCTGGATCCGCTCCTGTGAATCTGTTAGGAGCACTCGGTTTTTTTGTCCCAATATGCCCTCGTCACCATGCATTGATAAATTCATTACTTCGTGAAAGGGTTCTTTTCCTTTGAAGTGGTTTTGACGGCACATTTAAATGACAAAAATAATGTTTGTAAACATACATCTTCCCTAAAACAAACATACGATGTACTTTAATTTTAAACGACGCAAAAGTCAGCTGGAATCTTGCAAGCACGCAATACTTAATATTACGCTTTTCACATCGTAAGACAATTATGACAGGTGGTTGTTCTCTACCACTCCTCAGTGACACGAGAACAAATAATTTTTACACTAGACTCTATATCAACGAGGCGGCGGTGTGGGCCAGAGCTAGGGGTAGCAAAGGGGGGCGGGGTCGTGATCCCGTTTCACGCGCGAATTTGAACAAAATTCCCGCATCACGTATACTTTTAACGAAATTTCATGAGTCAATTTTTCATAAATTCACGAATCACGTATCTCTTTGTGTTCCTTTCACACGTTACGCGCTAATTTTTGCCCTCATCCCGCGTCACGCATAGACCGTTCGTTACCCCTCCAGTGGTTAGCGCGCTGAATTTCCATGCGGATATTCCGGGTTCAAATACCGACTGGATTTGTCTCCGATGTTCTCGAATTCAGCTCCAACACGCTTCGTACAGAAATAGCTAACTAGTTTGAGTTTCGTAACGTTGTTTTGTTTATTTGAATTCTTACTGTTTATACACGACCCTTCGAGCTTGGAGCTTTAAATATCAACGTATATAAATATAGTTTCTTCACTTCACTTTAGTTTAACGCGCACAAGAGGGAATGTGAACGATTTATTCCGTCGACTGTCCTTGAACTGCGAAAAAAACCTCGTCTTACCTCGAGGACAAATAAGCAGGAAGGCGTTCTAACGAATTAACATGATCATTGGTAAATGTCACGACACTCCACCTCTCAGTAATTCCGACAGCCTCGAGCTATCTTTAAATTGTCCCTTAACACAAATATGAAAAATTACTGCTGCCAGGATTGTTTTTCAGCATACTAAACGATTCATCAGGAAACTTGAACAGCATGTTCATTTAAACATTTTTAAACCGTAAAGCTATAGCTCGCCTCAAAATCTGTTTTAGTGCCGAGGAAAGGACAAAGAGGAGCCGAAGGACAAATTGTGTTTTCATTTCTTTTCTCATTAGCTCCAGGGGCACGCAAGTGAAATTAGTTGGGCTTGCATAATGAGATCGCTAATGGGCTAATGAGGTCTGTGAGGTCTGTGCTCTCACCAATAGAATGAACGATGTCAATAAACAAACAGAAAATGAGCTATAACAATATCATTATTATTATTAATATTACCAACAACCGTTGTTTCTTGCTGATGCCGGATGAAACAACCTGGAAGACACTCAGGGTATTTTATGCCAAAACATGTTTCCCATTGTAATGACTGAGTACTTAGCTGGGCAATTAATATCAGAATATTTCGAACAAGACATAAGACATAACTAGCACAAGAACAACCACAAAGCACCCTTTCAACACACTATAGGGGATAAATAATAGGTGACAATTATGCAGGTATGTTTGACACAAATTAAACAAAGCCCAATAAGCCTCTGGTTCCCATGGATGTTCAGAAAACTTTCATGGACAAGGGGGTGGCCATGGTGCTCAAATCTTTATTAAAAAATTGGCTCTGTATTGTTGTAAACTTTTCAGCGTTTTCCCTCAAGCTGTCATAAAACTACGACTTAGTCTCATTTGTCTGTTTTGTTCCGTACATTCTGTTTTTCTCGGTTCCAAACGGGTGTAGACGAAACATGCGCTTGGCCACATGGCCCAGGCCATAGACCTAATCGGCTAACGCAGTGTTGTACCCAATTCAAATCCTTTAGGCATAAAATGTTTTGTTCTAAGTATTTCCATATTATTTAAATGTGAATGCTACATTATAATGCAAATACAATAAACAAAGAATCTGAACCGCCGGAGATCTGAATTGTGTACAACATTGCGTTAGCCGATTAGGCCTACTGCCCAAGCTGTCGCCCACCCTAAATTTTGCCAAAGTCATAGGCAAAAGAGAGAGATAAATGAAGAAATCTACCTCCGCGATCCAGTGGGTTGAAACTGCATTTGGTTTAAGTAAGTCCAAGGCGAACTATTTCACTTTCAACACAAACATTTATTCTTTAATATCAAATCAAAGAATTGAGCTACGGTACGGCATGTGGTTCTCCGTGTATCAAAGCGCATCTACACAAGCATACAAAACATCTTTATACCGGCAAAAATTTAAGTACAATTCGTGTTTAGACTAAAATGGTCATGTATTACTAGGTGCGTTTCCAACAAATGTTACGTAAATATTCGGTAGCCTTTGCAAACATAATCTAGAGTTATCGTGGGATAAAACATTGCTATCACGGATTAGGATTGACAATGATAAAACTTGACTGGATGGATTATCGATTTGCTCGGAGTTCTTTCCTCCATCATCCTCGGGGATGAGTGATAAAAGTACACATGGTGCGTATTGTTCAGCCTTTAGCACTTTTTCACTACGGACGTTTTTCTTGCTATTTTGGCAAAAAAAAAGCAAAATCTAGGGTGGGCCATAAGG
>BLFK01000040.1:268562-283562 GCA_014634185.1 Astreopora myriophthalma | reverse complement strand
TGCATCGTGTTTCCTGAAAACTACATTTCTCTTAGCCAATCAGACTCGAGAAATTTTTTCATGTATACTATTAGTACAGGTAATCACATGATTTCGAGTGCAAGTTTCTTAGGTCTTAGCTTTCGTAACAACCATGATTTACTAAGCTTATGTACGTTATACGGTCGCCATGTTGGTAAACTTCAGCTGTACACCTGGACATGGCGTCTCCATACTAAACACTGTAATTCTCCGTGATACATTTTGCCGAATAACTTGCGTACAGGATATCGCACAGCCCGGAGACTTTGACAAGTGATTTACTTTTAATATACTAATTTCTTGCCTTTGTTTATTGCCGGAACGGTTGGTGATTTTATTTTTTACTTGACTGACGTGCAAACTAAAGCCCTGGCAAAACTATCGAACAAAGTTGGATCCAACATCCAACATTGTTGGATGTGAATGTTGAGATAGTGGCAAAACAATATCCAACATTGCTAGACGAAACAAGCTACCGGTGCAAGTTGGCGCTAAATTTGAAAACATGGCGCAAACACGCAAACGAAAAGCGCTTGTGGCATTTATGGTTCTCGAGATGTTAGAGGCCCCCGATGACCGTGTCAAACCAGGGAAAACTAGGGAATGGCTAAAAGCACGAGCCAAAAAGGGTATCTTTCTTTCTTTCCTTATTCATGTTTTTATGTATTTAATGACTTATTGCCTCCTCTTCATTTTAATAAGAACTACAATGCTGACAAAGAAAACAAGAATGTTCCCTTGTTCACTTTAAAAACTTGCTTGTGTTCCTTTGTTCCTGAAATCAATTCCGAACTTTTACCCAGCTTTTTTGATCCCTAAAATGGTTTGTGTTCCCTTGTTCCCTGAGATATTTTGTCTTTGCTCCCATGTTCCCAGTTTAAATAGACCATTTCCGAATTCACGTCAGCCTCTTTTTCAAAGCGAGTCTAAGTGCGAAAGTTTTGTGATGGTAATTAGGGTTACTTTGCATATGAAGGAAAACTCATTTTCACAAGAAAGACTTTGCACTTAGACTCGCTTCGAAAACGAGGCTGAAGTGAATTCGGAAATGGCCTATTAGTCATGTTCCGTTGTTCCCCAAAACCCCCGGGAGGGGCTCCTTGAGTAGCCTGTTTTTGTTCGGTGGCTTCTGAGATAAGGGATGAAAGATTACCGTTGTGCTGCTACGACCATGCAGTGATCATTTCCTTTGCTCCCGCTGTACAGGAATCAAACAGTTTCTATCAATAACTTTTAATTGAAGTTTACCAAATTCATTTCTGGTCAGCATTTGCACACCGTTTACTTCAATGGTGTCACCGTTTTGCAACGACGGACACGCAAACTGTCAGAATTCCAAGTGATCGATGTTAGGCGCCTTGTTCTGAAAGATCTAGGATTCAGACGCTGAAAAGAGGCACTTCCAGAAGCAAATATGCTTATCGGATGAAAAGTATTAAGTGAAATTTATATTTGACGGCTTTTTATCTTTTATTTGATCATGATCATAAAATGACGTTTCTTCATTTTAGACATCATATTAACACAAATGCGATAAATAAATAATAATAATAATAACAACTTTATTTAAGTCCCGAGCTTATATAGCAGAGTACAAGTGCTCTGCTCAGTAATTGGGGACGCTACAAATCAAACCAGATCTAATCAGATGTTGGTTTTTGAGATCGTAAAACCTCAATACCAGGGGGAAAATCTTCTAAATCAATCAATCAATCAATCAATCAATCAATCAATCAGTCAGTCACCCATTAATTGTATATGAAAAGCCCTGTCATGGAAGACTCAATAAAATATGTACGTATAAAAGTTGACAATATCAGAAAGCACGATTCGAGAAATTCTTTCTTCAGATTTTTCTTAAGTTGCCAAAGAGAAAGTGATCTGTGGGTTTACCTCGGTGTAAAAAAACCCGTAAAACTTTTCCTTTTAAGCAACGACGACAGCAACGCCAACGACAACGTCACTTCAAAATATAAATTTGCGCAATCGTACGCACTCTCAATCTTGCGTCTGTTTGCACGGAGCTGAAAGTTTGAAAAGTTTCAAACTTAGCGTAACAACTCCCAACAAGAGGCAACACGCGACAGGGCGTGCAAACGGACGCAACTTGTAACACCCAACAATGCTGGGAGTTGTTGGCCAACAATGTTGCGTCCGTTTGCGTGGAGCTAAAGACTGCTCAAAACACTGGCCGCTACTTTAACAGAAGGATGTAAACGTATAATAGTTATTTTTTGGCCTTGCTACACTTTGCTAAATGCTATGTACTTTGTGTCACTTAAGATCAAGTTTACAGTCAAGCTACCTCACACGTAACAAGTATTTTTGAAATTTGTGTTCGAATCTGCGTGGCAGTTTTGAATGTTTTCGTCGAGATCTGAATTACCGTGAATAGTCCCTTCATATATCGAAAACAGAAAGCTCTAAATTACTTTTTGGATATCGCGCAATTCACAGAACCACAAAACAACATCAGAATCTAACAACGCCGACAATAAAAGAAATGAGTACAAACTTTAGCCTGCATAGCAGGCGTATTTACTAGCGAGCGAGTGCTAAATATTCCGATCGTGTGTTTTGGTCGCCATATTGGATTGCTGATGTCGGATGTAAGTGTTACATTTTTTCTTCGTTGTTTGTTTGTTTGTTTGTTTGTTTTTAGCATTCAGCAGTCTCTTTTCACCTTTTGTTTTTCTGTTAGTCTTTTAGTGTTAAATTTCACCGCTGCTAAATAGCGGAACGAAGGAACTGAATCTGTTGGAAACTGCGCGTAGCGCGACTGCTTTTACGAAGAGTGGAGAAGACTACACAATGTGGAACTAAGGGTTTGCATACACTGATAAATTATGCAAAAGAAAACTAAAGCGAACTAAGCATACTAGTGAAGCGAAACGTACAAAAGACAATAATGAACAGGTATACGTACATCTTGTAATTTATGCAGTCGTAACAATGGAAGTATTAATTTTTTTCGTCGTTTCTCGCATCTTGCATATCCTTTGTATCGTGTTTAGTTTTGTAACCTTTTATGTCGCTTACTTCTGTTGCGGTTTTCAACCCGCATTTTCAATAATTAAAGCTCTTAGTAACATCGTGGTGTTGGAAAAGTTACGTGCTTGAGCCCTCCGGGCTGTTTAGCCTTCCGGCAGTTACAGCTAGGATCGAGGAAAGCATGGAGCATGGAGCATGGACCAAAACACCCGATCGGAATAAATAGCACTCGCTCGCTAGAAAATACGCTTGCTACGCAGGCTGTACAAACTTGCGAGAGCTGCTACTCGTTACTCAAAAGACGGAGCCATATTTCGAGACTCATTTGAGAAACGGTAGAGTTTTGTGACGGTGCTCTTGACAGACTTCCTCACTTCTTTGATCTTCCAGCAATAGAGAATAGGGTTTAGCGATGAGTTCAGGAAAACCAAGGTCAGTGCAACTTGTCTGGCAATGTAAATAGCTGGAGAGAGTCCCAAAGCAGTCGTGAAAATCCCCACTATAAAGTAGGGGATATAACAGACCACTAGTGACACCTGCAACCACAGTGCACTGTTTACGGCTTTTCTGTATCGCGCCATGTTCAATAATTGTGTTTCGCTTGGTTGCTCTTGCTGGGCGTGGTGCTGTATTTGATTCCGTTGATGAATACGCAGAGAAAGGAAAATTTTTACGTAGGCAAAAAACGAAATTCCAAGGCAAAGTGTGACCACTATATAGCCAAACGATAAAGATATGAGATAGTCTACAAAGTGCAGAGTTGAACCGACGGTGGACACAATCCAAAACACCGTCAGAGCTACATAGACCCGCTTCAGGGTTACAATTTGTCCGTATCTGAGCCCCAATGATAGGGCGAGAAGTCTCTCAACAGCTATGGTGGCCATAGTGAGCAGGGACACTGAACACAACATATGGCCGGCCGCATAAAAAGTGCTGTGTGCGTAGTAACAAAGCTTCCAGCTTTTTATCACCACAGAGATCCAGTAAGTGACAAAAGTAGGCTCTACGAGTACACCGACGCAGAGATCACTCGTGGCCAGGCTGCGAAGCAAGAGTTTGGACGGCGGATGAAGCGGAGACTCCTTGCCAAGCGCCACCAGGATGAGAACATTTCCGAGAAATGCAGTAACTGAGAACAAAATGTTAATCACCGAAAGGATTACCAGTGGAGTGTGCGTAGTTTCTGTTATTTCCTCTGAACAAAGTAGTTCTTCGTATGTTTTCGCCATTCCATGATCTGATATATTTACCATTTTCCGTACGATGTTAGCTTTAACTCAACGGAGTATGTCGAGGCCTGCAGTTACTGTGCTTTTTCATGTGCTGAACATATATATTGCATTAGGTATGCCATATAAATACATGTTAAGTAATAGGTTAGTCATAAATTTTACAAACAGCAGCTGGTATTAACAAGGAAAAAAGCGAAACCTGGAAATGCCACGCTCTTAAGGAAGCCGGCGACGTTCCTTAATTTAAACTGGATCTCCATGTTTATCATTAGATAGCGGGTTATTCTCAGTGAGCGAATAGATGAATAAAACAGTGACAAAAAGATGAGTTGAAACGACGATAATGAATGCAATGACAGACAGTCCGTTCAAACAAGAAAAGCAAAACATCCGATGTTGGTTATAACTTGAATGACACACGTCAGCCCGAGACCTGTGACAATTAAGTCACTGTCACTTTTTACACTGTGTAGCCAAGACCATTAATACATGCGGCTGTTTTCTAGTACCTCTACGAAGAAAAAGAGAGCACGCCATTTTCATTCTAAACTCTATCAACGCAGACACTGAAGAGTCACAAATAGGCATCTATATAGTTTAATGACAACTAATTGCACGGACTGACACGGAACAGGTGTCGTTCCAAACTAGGGAAAAGCCTTTACGCAATATTTCTCACTTAAAAGACGCATTTACAACCTGACAGAAAATTTGCTTTTCCGTTTGTGCATGATGAAACATTAATAGAGTTAAGATATATCTGTAATATTTACAGCTCCATGATCCAGAGGCCAGTTGTTTGAAAGAATACTAATATTTCTAAAAAGGAAACGTTTCGGGGGTTCAACAGAAGGCGAAAGAAGTAATTTACGAAAACTAGACATCTTAACTAGTTTCCATAATTTACGACCCTCGAAATCCATTTCGTAGAATTAATATACGGTTTAATGAACACCCTACAAAGAATAAAGCACGTCGCACACTTGAGAAAAGAGCTGAGCAAAATGCCTCGCAATCCGTCGAGTTATTATGCTTTCTGGTCGCCGGTGCTTCCTAATCTACTGCAATATTTAGCAGTTAAGGGGTAAATTCAGCGATTTTAGTTTGAAAACTAAATGTTCTCTGTCGGCGTCGCCTCTGTTAATTTCGTCTTATTTCGCAGCTCTGACTGCTTCACCGACACGTAGACTTTCTTACGACTGGGGGCCATTTTCAAGATCGAAAGTCTCACTGCATGGTAACACAAAATGCAATTCTCTGCAGTTGCACTCGAGTCTTCCGCCTACAGTTTGCATTGCCAGTGACTTCCAATGTTATCAATATTTTACTGGCTGTAGTTGCGCACCATGCGTAAATTCGCAGGGGTCCGAAAATCAACGTTGTTTCTTGCACCTTCGCGAAAATTTTAAGCCGGCCGAGGGTGATTCATAGGACCAAAAAGAAAATATATGTTACGATCAAAGGTCGATACCCGAAGGAGTGATTAATACTGCCAAAAAAATACTGGAAGATCACTCTTTTATATAATTGTCTTATGAGCTTCTGGAGCTTTTTTGTTTTGAATAATAGAATTAATATCTTTCCAGTAATAACATCCGCTGATAATTGTCGGACCGTATTTCCTCAGATTTAATCTTAAAAAGCTAGGATTCAAATGCTGAAAGGATGTACTGGCAGTGGCGTGGTAATTAGTGAATAAAAAGGATAAAGGGTGACATTAAACGACATTAATGTACGTGAGATCACAAAATACTTGGCAAGTTTCAATGTGACACTGTCAGAGAGCTAAGCTCAGGAAAGCCGAGGTTTACATAATGGTGAATAATATGATCACGTTAAGGGACGTTGTTGATGATTCTAGCAATTACTTTATTTTCCACCTGCACCAATTGTCAAGGGTAATAATGAAAACAGTCTCAAATGGGAATGCCTATCAGTATAAAAGTGCACAAGAAATAATTATATGAAAGACTGGTTTGTTAAACGACGTGCAACTTACCGATAATATTTACAGAATGGGAGAATGAAAAAGCAAACTGAGCTTCCGTCCTCAGTCTCAAAAGGTCTCACATTGGTTTGATTTCGTCCAGAGAGCAGCAAAACAAACATCAGAAACCGACAATGCATATCCTGCTGACATTTGCAGCAACACCGTGACTGGACATACTAGAGGGCTACACATAAAAATATATAACTACAATATACAAGGGATCAATTAGCCTGTTCCAGGCGTTCAGTTGGTAAACGGGGCGCGATAGTACAGGCAGAGCGAGCCGGAAATATGGCAACGAAAAATGGAGGGGACTTGGGACGGACGAGGGAGGGAACACCTGTAAGACGTTTTTTAAAAAGGTCTTTCCGCCCACTTGGCCACCTGACGCGGTTTCTGCTTTTGGGTTGTCAATCAAACGTAAGACTTCCGCTGGAATGTACGCGAATATTTTTCGTAGGCCTTTACACAAATATCACGTAAATCGCCTAAATATCTTTCCGGAAATTCTCAAAAAAATGTCTAAATATCCCAAAAAATATCTCGAAAAATCCTCTAAATATCTCGAAATATCGTGTATTTTTGTTTTAGAAATAAGCTGATTTTGAGTCCCTTATGCCAAAATTTTCCCCAGCGGGAGCTGAAAAGTATGTCAAACATAGTCTACAGTAGTATTACGGGAATAAAGCAACTTTCAAAACAACATGGATACAAAGTTTAATTAATGTTTTCTCACTAATGGATTAAACAGTTGGTATGTCTGTAGTGTGTATGACGACTATGACTGAGTATTTCCCGATATTTGTGTAAAGGCTTAATTTTTCGTGACCTAATGTGCAAAATTTATGCCGTCATCATATTTCATCGCTTCATCAATTTATCGCTTCCATCATAACTTCGCAAGCTCTTAACTTATATCCTTCGTTTTAGCCTCTAAATGATCGCTAGAATCTCTAGTTTGCGGTGATATATGTTGTGCTTTTTCACTTTTTACCGTTCCGAAGTTATTTAACGCTACGGCAGGTAAACAACTCATTTCAAACGCTACAATTTCTCATTTTCGGTGTTTAAAAATGCAACGTACTTGTGTTAAGAGTGGGCTCCTGATTTAACTAGTTCTTTCTCTCATAAATAGATAACAATGTACCGCTTCGATTGTGCTAAGATGCGTTCTTGGCGATTTTTAGCTCCTTTGAAATAATGTTAGAAAGTTACGCGTGATTTAAATCGTCATTTGCGTGGTCATAGCGAAGAATTTTTGGTAATTTTCCACAAGCGCTCAGAATTATCGCACAGTCTTCGTTTCACATGATTTGAGACCCGGCGCCATATGTCGAATAAACTAATTTGAAAAAGGGGAAAGTCTTGATACGGTATCCTTCACAGACTTCCTCACTTCTTTGATTTTCCAGCAATAGAGAATAGGGTTTAGCGATGAGTTCAAGAAAATCAAGCTCAGTGCAACTTGTCTCGCAATGTAAATAGCTGGAGAAATTCCTAACGCAGTCATAGAAATCGCTACTGTTAAGTAGGGCATATAACAAACGACTAATGCCACTTGCAGCCATAGTGCGCTGTTTACGGCTTTTCTGTATCGCGCCATGTTCAATAATTGTGTTTCACTTGGTAGGTCTTGCTGGGCGTGGTGCTGTATATGATTTCGTTGATGAAGACGCAGAGAAAGAAAAATTTTTACGTAGGCAAAAAATGACACCGCGAGACAAAGTGTGACCACTATGTAGCTAAACCATATGGATATGAAGTAGTCTATAAAGTGCAGACTTGATCCGACGATGCACACGACCCAAAAAACCGTCAAAGTTCCATAGACTCGCCTCAGGGTTACAACTTGTCCGTATCTGAGCCCCAACGATAGGGCGAGGAGTCTCTCAACAGCTATGGTGGACATAGTCAACATGGAAACTGAACACAACATATTTCCGGCCACATAAACAGCGGTACGCGCGAACTCACAAAGCGTCCAACTTTCTTTCACCACAGAGATCCAATAAACGACAAAAAGAGGTTCTACCAGTACACCGACACAGAGATCAGTTGCAGCCAGGCTACGAAGCAAGAGTTTGGACGGCGGATGAAGCGGAGACTCCTTGCCAAGCGCAAGAAGGATGAGGAGATTTTCCAGAGATGCAGCGACTGACAACAAAATGTTGATCACCGAAAGGCATATCAGTGGGCTGTGCGCGGTTCCTGTTAATTCCACTGAGCAAATTAGTTGTTGGTATGTTTTCGCTACTCCGTGGTATGTCGAATTTGCCATCTACCTCCGAGCGATGTTAGTTTGAACACAACGGCTACCAAAATGAAGTTTGCAGTTTGTAGTAATCTTCACATGCGGACGACCCTGCATGGGATGCAAATTATACTCTTATAAGGGCCGACGAATTTTACAACCAGCAGGTGTTTTAAACAAAAGAGATCTAGGATTTATGCTGGATCGATCCAAATGGACGGCGAAAAACTGACCTGAAATGCCTTAAGGCTCTGAAGGCGGGTTGCTTAGATCACCAGAGGACCCTGCAGCAACTGAAGAAATCGTCAAAAAAGTGACCTACAAGATAGAAGTATTGAATGCGTCTATTGTGTAAGATGTGTCTATTTATACCATTAGGGCGGGTAATTGGGAATTTATCTTTTGAACATTTGTCCTTTTTCGGTTTCCGCAACGAGAATATGCGGTTTTCCAGTTTTGATGTCTTTTGCGGCCTGCAGTTCATTTTCTTTGCTTTCGATTTTCGGTTGTCAGGTAACATCAGAGCGCTTATCTGATATTTTTCAGTTTTATTTCATTTTTCGTTATTTCCGAGTTTTACAAGGAAAGTTACACAAGCTATAAATAAAAAACTACAAAACTAGGGAAAAGAAAAAAAAACACGAGAAGAACTACTCGAAAAAATGAATTTAAAAACGTAAACACTTAAAACTGCATTGTGGAATACATGAAAAAACACGAGAAAAACTACTCGAGGAAAAAAATATCGGAATGCGAGAAGTCGGGAATTTCCAGTTTTGGTAGTTTTATATTCTTTTTTTACGGTTTGCGGCTTTGACCGATACCTATTCTGGTTCTCGGTTGACAGCAACTTTTTCTCCTGTTTTTCATTTTCCGTTGGGCCTCTTCCCTTCTCCTTGAACAACACAACATCCGATGTGGTGTAATTTTGACTGACATATCACCTGTACCCTTTAAGCACTCGCTGCCTTAAATGTTTTACACTTTTAATACTACTACTTCACTTGGTTGTTCTTTTGTCATCACCCTGTAGTGAGACTGTTCACACTAAACTCCATCAACCCAGATAAGACTTTCAGAAATGGGCACCTAGCATAATCGACACTTACTTACTGCCATTATAGCACGGTACTCGCTTGCGGTGAAAAAGTGTCGCTCCAAAATTGCACCTGCCATCCGTGTATTGGTGAAAACCAATAGTCAGTTGAAGCTAATGGTTCCAAACTTTAATCATAAGTGCGTGGTAGAAGCATAACACGGGAAGCGTCAGGGCAGTGAAGGTACAGAATTGTGCAGAAGGTGCCATTGTTGGACATCTGAGGGCCTTCAGTTGTTAACTACAACTTCTGGGTCAGTTAGTAATGAGTCGCAATGAGCATTTGTTACGTATTAGGCGTGCGTAATTAGTGTCAAGTGCGTTGGACGACGAAACAAGCTCTTTGGAAAATATTCATTTCATGAACCCATTGACGGCTTTGGGTTGGTTGTCAATGGAAAACTGGGGAATTTGGTGATCCCAGAAAATGAAAAGAAAATTGACGGTAATTAAAACGAGATATAATCCCGTCCAGCGACATTGGGTGCGTTTAAAGGTGTTAGGAAAAACTCTGGAAAACTAACACCTTACACCCATCTTAGTTTTCTTGATTACGAAACTAGACCTTCAAAATTGTCAACTCGAATAGTGACCGGTCAATGTCCAGTCCATCGAAGTTTCTTCGAATTCCGTTCGGTCCGA
Organism: Astreopora myriophthalma; assembly: GCA_014634185.1. Classification (NCBI taxonomy): domain Eukaryota; kingdom Metazoa; phylum Cnidaria; class Anthozoa; order Scleractinia; family Acroporidae; genus Astreopora; species Astreopora myriophthalma. The sequence goes on along the minus strand of BLFK01000040.1, from coordinate 273,336 downwards.
TCTGTTTCTTTGAATTCAGTTGTATTTAGGGGGTTAAAATTATGAGTCTTTAGTCGTATAGCTCTATTGGGATCAACCATTTTCGGTTGGTTGGGTTTTCTCGTGTTGTTGTGGTTTGGTTGATCAACTTTTTTCAACCAGCTCCAAACTTAAATGAAATGGCTGAAAACGATAGGTAGCATCCGCTGATCTGGTCATCTTCAGCATTACGCCTGAGTCTTGCCAACTTTAATCTTAAGTCGTATGGCTCTAGAGCTTTTGCTGTTTCGGCCATTGAACTGTGGAACAAACTACCTGATGACATCCGTTCTTGTGACAATTTAAATCTTTTTAAGCGTAAACTTAAGACTCACCTTTTTAAAAATTATTTTTAATATGTATGAATTCTTTTCTTATACTTGTCAAGCGCCTATAACTTAGACATCCGTTGTTATGACAATTTAAATTTTTTTAAACGTAAACTTAAGACTCATTTTCTTTTAAAATAGTTTAACATGTATGAATTCTTTTCCTATCTTTGTAAAGCGCTTAGAACAGGACTGGATAAGCGCTATATAAGTAGTTATTATTGTGATTATTATTATTTTAATATATCTTTCATGTATTTCTCATTATTATTATTATTATTATTATTATTATTATTTAAAACAACAAGCACTAAGTTTTCGCGTTTGGCGTCATTTTACCGCGAAAATTTTGACAACCGGCCTTGGCAAAAGAAATCGAGGAGGTCCGAGAATGACTATACCAAGTCGCAACTGCGTTTCAAACACAAATGGTTTTCCAGTTCCATGACCTAGAATAATGAATAATAATCGGATGCTGGAGCGGATGTTTTTCAATACACGAACATGACAGCTTGCTTTGTGTGAACGCTTTGCTCCCTTTGCACACAACCCAAGCGAAAGCCAGCATAAGCGCAAGCACAGAAGGAAAAGGAAATATTTTCATGCTTGCGCTTCAGCCTATGCAATTGCGCGCGTCGCCAGTGAAAACCTGCCTTAATTAAGACCACACTTTACTTTTCGTAATCAAGTCTAAAAGACCATTTGAAAAGACTAATTCGTCAAATTCTCATGCGTCCGATCCGTGATTCTAATTTCAAATAAAGCCAAGCCGGAGACTTGCTGATAAAACTTACCAAAAAAATCGCTCAAGGAATGCCTTTTGGTTATTCTTGGCTGTTTCCTTATCGGTTAGTGAAGTCAGTTGCGCGATTTACTCGAACTGTCCGCAGCAAATATGATTGAAACTTCCTATCAGAAAGCTGTTTAATTTTCGTGCATCATTTTTAGGAAAGAGATGCATTTCCCCTGAAAGAACCAGGATTCAGATGCCGAAAGCACGTACCTCTAGTAGGTTAATTCTGTTGCTCAGATACTAAGAAAAAACAGAAGTTGAAATTACACGACTTTTTACTTACGTAACCATAACATAGTTAGCAGGTTTTTAATGCCACAAAGCTCAACAAAACCACCGTTTTTAATATCAGGGAGTGATATTACAGCTGTATCATGAAAAGGTTCAAACGAACAACTTTATTTTCTAGCTTCACCAATTGTGATCATAATTAACACCGCACAACATACAACCATATCTTTAGAGAGGGATAGGCACAACCGAATAATAAATACACCCCAGGCCTGTACTTACTAAAGATTGCTTTCTTAAATTACGTTTCCACTTTGCGATAATATTTACACAATTGCTAATTTTAATAATCAATTTGGTCACGCTATTATAGGAAGGAATCAGCATTATACGTTGTCGGACACACTGCGAATTGCCCGTTTACTGACGATTAGTTTACACGAAGAAGAAACCAATAACTTAAAGCAATAAACTTTCCAATAGATGACTTCAATTTACAAACTGGTTATTAATTTACGGTGTATATATGTTTGTATAATGATTTTAAAACAAACTACTTTACGAACAGCCGGTTTTTTTAATTATCGCCTCACAAATAAATGAGGCAACGTTGGATCCAATTTGTAGTCAAAAGCAAATATGCTCTCTAATCTAACGTGCGTACAAGCCTCGGCCTAAAATGCGTTGACTCCGCTTATGGGTGGGTGAGGCTGCATTCTGACTCTGACACGGGAAGTTTGTACGCAAAGAGTGAACAAAAGACAAGCGAAAACTGAATATTCAATGGAGGGCTAAAAGTGGAGTTGAGAAAGAAAGGACTAAAACAAAAGGCCAGAAGGTCCACTTGATCGAGCTGTTCTCCCCTTTCAGCGTGAGGAAGGGAGGGGACAGAACGTACCTCATTTTTGTTGCATATTCAAACCCGCTCACTGCTAAAGACAACTTTGCGCTACCCGTTGGGAACCGCTCGTGAATTTTGTTCTCTCTCTTATATTTATTTTCATGGTGCAACTGAGAATAGCGTAAACTGAATACCCCGATACACGCTAAACTGAGCTTCACAAAGACGAGGCGAGCGTATAGCTTTCCCACATCATTGTTTCCATACCCTTCCAGAAACTTCGAGCAACAAAACAGACAACAGAGAAAATGCATATAGCCCTAAAAAGGTACTGAGCAGCTGTTCACACTTACGAGTGCAGCTATACGCTAATCAAGCGATGGGGCAACACGTCGCCGGAATAACTTGAACTAACTGCTTGAAAAAGGGGAAAGTCTTGTGACGGTATCCTTCACAGATTTTCTCACTTCTTTGATCTTCCAGCAATAGAGAATAGGGTTTAGCGATGAGTTCAAGAAAATCAAGCTCAGTGCAACTTGTCTGGCAATGTAAATAGCTGGAGAAATCCCTAACGCAGTCATAGAAATCGCTACTGTAAAGTAGGGCATATAACAAACGACTAATGCCACTTGCAGCCATAGTGCGCTGTTTACGGCTTTTCTGTATCGCGCCATGTTCAATTTTTGTGTTTCGCTTGGTAGGTCTTGCTGGGCGTGGTGCTGTACACGAATTCGTCGATGAAGACGCAAAGAAATAAAAATTTTTACGTAGGCAAAAAATGAGACCGCGAGACAAAGTGTGACCACTATGTAGCTAAACCATATGGATATGAAGTAGTCTATGAAGTGCAGACTTGATCCGACGATGCACACGACCCAAAAAACCGTCAAAGTTCCATAGACCCGCCTCAGGGTTACAACTTGTCCGTATCTGAGCCCCAACGATAGGGCGAGGAGTCTCTCAACAGCTATGGTGGACAAAGTCAACATGGAAACTGAACATAACATATTTCCGGCCACATAAACAGCGGTACGCGCGACGTTACAAAGGGACCAACTTTGTTTCACCACAGTCAGCCAGTAAACGACAAAAAGAGGCTCTACCAGTACACCGACACAGAGATCAGTTGCAGCCAGGCTACGAAGCAAGAGTTTGGACGGCGGATGAAGCGGAGACTCCTTGCCAAGCGCAAGAAGGATGAGGAGATTTCCCAGAAATGCAGCAACGGAAAGCAAAATGTTGATCACCGAAAGGACTATCAGTGGGGTGTGCGCAGTTCCTGTTAATTCCACTGAGCAAATTAGTTGTTGGTATGCTTTCGCCACTCCGTGATCTGTCGAATTAGCCATCTCCCCACGATGTTAAATTGCACACAACGGCTACAAATGAAGTGCTGAGTTTGTACCTTCACATGAGAAAGACCATGCATGTGGGATGCCAATCACACTATCTAAGTAACCATGGCAGCGTTGTTTTCAAGGGCAATTATAAATTTAACAAACACCAGGTGATTTTAAGAAAAAGAGTGCAGAACTTAGAAATGTCCCACTCCTGATCACAGTGCTTTAAGTGTTTGTATTCTTGACTTGGCTCATTCATTCACTTTACTTACGGAAAAATATATATTACAGTAATGTTGTGGGATAACAGGATGCAGGAAGCGAAACGGATTCCGATCATGAGATCCAATGAGACACTTGAAGAAGACACTTGACACAAGAACAACAAACGGTCAAAAAGCTTCCTTTATGACACAACTACAGGCTAAAAAGCTTCCTTTTTTTCCTTGTGTGTTTGAACAAGAATCAAACGACACCTGGCGTGCTTTAATTGGAGTGCCACACATCACATCATTCGCATCTTACCCGTTTCCGCACACTGTGAAGAGTGTTGTTACTTGTGGTTGCTCTCTAATCAGTCTCAAGTGAAACGACAACATCGTTTCACATCGATAAATTTCACCAACGAAGGCAAGGGTGAGAAAGGACACTATTTGTTTATTTACAACTACTAATGTCACACACTTATTGATTACAGCTGTCTTCCCAAATTGGCAAGAACCCATTACGAAATTTTAATTAATTGACTGAACCCATTTACAACGTGCCAGCAAATTTACATTGCTTGCAAAGGCAATTTAAGGAACAGTCCAGATGATCCAATTGGTTCAATATTTACCCTTTGAGTCTTATCCGTTGAATTATCTGTCCTTCCCGTTTCTTTGAACAAGGGTAAATTTAGGAGTTTCAGTTTTTCACCTATCTGTGTTTCCTTTTCATCTCTTAGCTTTCGTAAACTAAGATCCTCGAAATCCAGTCCCTCAAGTCATAACTATGGTAAAATTGGTACAATTCTAAACAAGATCCCTCACAGACTAATGCATCAAATTATCATGTGGCCGATCCGTTTCCGTCGTCTAATTAATAACTGATGTAAAATTGAGCATCTTTAGAAAATAGGTGGATTATAGACAATATGGGAACGAAACTGAGATAGTGAATGCCGAAAAGATCTTACTTTATAACTCGGGCAAAGGAATTGAAATCGAAAGCTTCCCTCCCC
>BLFK01000040.1:246226-256226 GCA_014634185.1 Astreopora myriophthalma | reverse complement strand
CTTGAGCGAATCTAGGGCTAGCAAGACACCGGTTTATTCCAGTGGGCTGCAATCGGCCATATCGGGGACAAAGTGTTCATGAGTCAACCAGATGCGCTTCTGTAGGTTGTTGAGAAGTGTCGCACTGTATGATCTTGTTCGGCGCCCAATCGCAATTCTTGCTGTGGGAAAACAACATGTTCTCATGATTAAATTTACGATTATCGTTAATTCGTAACTTCCTCCGAATTTACGATTATCGTTGATTTAGAACACTCTGTCCCAAGGCTTTTCGGAAAAGAGCAAATATGAAAAAGAAAACCGATATCCTTGGATTGGATTAGAACCCGGAGCTAGAGCTCGTTGGGACGAGTTCTTACTACTAGACCACCGAGGAACAGCTTGTCAAGTAAATAAATGATAACATATTTATGGCCTATCACTTCTCAACAGTGATTAGGCCTAAGCCCTAATTGTAAAATGCTTAGCTTTGTTTTGAAGTTTGGTGACTGACTAATTCAAATTACTGTCTAAAATTGTTTCTCAGCGAGTAACTATACTGATTTACAACGAGGTGTATGATAAACGCACTAATTGTATGATGTTTAAAAACTGGGTCTTTCTGCAGGTACCGGAAAGCTTTGTATTTTTAGTAACTTGGGAATAGTCTTTATTTGGAGTTGTTTTGTTTCCTGTCTTTTATTTGTTTTGTTTTACGTAAGCTTACGTAATCTGTGCTCCGGTACTCACAGAAGCTGCCTAAAAACTGAGGTTTGCGCAGCTAACGGTTTAGTGGTTAGAGGAAGGGATCTGTCAGTAGACAGTCGCAGGTTCGAGTCCTGTGTCCGGGTTATCTTTCAAAAGAAATATGTTCATTTCCCAGAATGCCATTCAGACTTTCAGTGCTAAAATAACGATAATCGTAAATTGAGATCAAATTAAGAATTAACGATAATCGTAAATTCAGAGAAGAGAATGGGTTGGGGCAAAGCCATTATTCGCGGGACTGCGCATAACAAAATCTGGGCCTCATGCAGTCCCAGGCCCAGACGGTCCCGTCAGACCTGCAGAGTTCGTTTCAGAGTAAACGGTTGTCCAGGACGTAACTGGCAATGCATGTATGCACATCGGACTCTGGCAAATAGGAATTTATTTCACAGGGCTTGCGAAACACAAAGTGGCTTGTATGCGTTTTGTCAGAAACACCGGAACACCCGTTGGTGTTTTGAGGTAAAGTATGTGGAGACAGGGTGGACGTGTTTCCAACCACAATCTGGCTACAGAAACATTAATGACAATTCTTATTCAAATTTATTTATTGAGGAATACCGGCAACCACATAGGATATCAATACTTGTAAGAAAGAAGCAAAAAAAAGAAAGTTAACCCAAAAAAGGCGGTGCGGTTATGCATCGCCCTTGAGTTAAAAGAGAGAGGAGAGAAGTGAGATCTCGTATGGGATACATCGATTGCACCTGGCGAGTCATGACGAAGAGCGTGGGTATTGACTTTTGAAGGCTCAGTCACTCCACAAAGAAGTACGTTGCTCCACTGCCTCGGAATCCTTTGGTGGAGATCAGCGGCTTTCCTGTTTGGAGTTAGTCACTGGACATTGGCAGATGCAAATGAAGAAGGAGGAAAGCCCTGGCACTGCATTCTCAATGCATTGTGGACAATTTCAGTGGAGAGTGGTGCTGTTTGATGACATTTGGAAGTCTTTATTAAAAATCAGTCACAACATAATTGTGGCTTTACAATCAATGACAAAGCTAAGCTAAAATATTATAGCAAAATTATACCCATTACATGAGTGTGCCACTTCATTTAATGACCATAATTATTTTGTCTGTCAAGTTGGTCTTTGAATAAGAGCCACTGGTTTGAAAATGAAACAATGCCTGGGCATTCAGAGATATTAAGACTGAGCACTTCTGCACTGATCGCTTTATTTTGTGGAGATTTATGTTATGGAAATTGACTGTGGATCAGAAGGTCCATTCTTTTAGAGAGGTGATAGTGCAATCAGACACTTTGTGAAAATTACAAGAAGCTAATGTGAGAAAAAATGCTTTGTATGCTCGACTTTGTTGCTTTCATCCAGAGCTATGGGTCATATCCGTAAGGAATACAGTTACATGTAACTATCTCAAGGACTCCACACTGTATGCGGCTGCTAGCTAAATTGAATTATTGGCATTACACTTTGTTTGGTTCATTTGATTGCTTCAGTTGTATCTTAATCTTTCCTCCCACCCTTGGGGCTTTCCTCAAGCCCCCAGGGGATTCTCATTTCCTCATAAGCTATGCAAACAGATTTGCTGTCTCATTCTGTCTCGTGTCCTGTGAGAGGGGTGTAGCAGGTCATAATTTATCACCATGAGCACTGCTAACTTACTGGTAAACGGTTTTGTTAGTCAAATTGACTCTGCCCCAGCGGTCAACTCACAGTTTCTTCATAAATTTAAAAGTGCTTCATAGAAAAGTGGCCACAGCACTGTGTGATTACATTTAAAACATACATAGTAACCAAAAGTGATCAAAATATGGCTCACCCATAAACTGAATGCATCAAGCCTGTCATGATGTCATTGGATATAAATGATATTGTAGTTGTGACAAACCACCAGGATGAGATGATTAAGTTAAAGTGAGTTTGACCTCCAAACACCACAACAAAGGCAACAACAGAAAACATTCTCAATTTCATGTTTCTATAAGTTTGTTAAGTGATCACTAATGAACGGCACCAAAACTTGGAGAAATGCATTGCAACCTGGCTTTTCGAAAATGCTGTTTGAACTCGGGGTGCCTGGTGACGAGTAAAATAGTTTAGTTAAATTAAGTCCCTAGGTGCCGCCATTTTCAAAAAGCCAAGTTGTGAGCCCCGCGGCTTCTGATCGACAATTTGGATTTTTTCATGACTCACCTTGAAATAGGCTGACGTATCCAGTTGCCCTTGCAATGAACTGCCAGATCCGCATAAGCCTACACAAACGAACCACATGTGTATTCCAAGCTGTTCCTGTCTTCTGTCTGTCTCATTCGTTCCGAATAGCAATTACCAGCAAGCCTGTTCTTTGAACAAAATTCAACAAATTAAATAAGAGTCAATTCGTAGGACACTGAGAGGGTCCACCATCTGTGCTGAAATTTAATAATTTCAATGAAAAGATGTCAAAAGCTCAAGCTTGATGAAGCCGCTTGGCACATCCTGTGCTACCCGTGACAGACGAAAACATAGAAACCTTGACTTACTCTGAGTTATACAGTACCGGACAAATGCAGCTTTTAGAGTGTTCCACAAACATTGACTGCTTTTGAGAATTAGTAATAAAACCAAGGGAAGAAAAGCAGTCGATAAAATCTCAAAACAGATCATGTTGTACAAAAGGTTTCACGGAACTTCGTGCAACCGCAAACATAAATGAAGTAGCCTCGCCTTGGTACGCGCAGATAGCCCTGGGACCGGACTCGCAAGACAATTTTGAATTAGTCCTGAATCCTTCCTATACTATAATTCTAAGAAAAGAGGCGGTAAATGATGTTGCGTGTGAAAATATCTCAAAAGCCGTAACTGTTCATTAGCCGAGGATGGCTAAAATGTATGCAGTTCTGCAATTGGTTTCGACTCCATTAGATCCTGTTACAACCACACAACATTCTAGGAGAAGCCACCCACAACGTGAGCGCAGCTATTAACACTACCCATAAGTAAGGAAAAACCGTGAAACATGTAGCCGTTAAAGCGGTATTAAAGTGTACGCATGTTAAAAGGCCAGATTTTAAGAATAAGTGGATTGCAAATTGAAAAATTGCTTTTCCGGGGAGAGTTGAAAACACTGACCCCTAGTCCATGGACTACCCCGACGGAGTACCCAAACGGACTACCCTAAAAATACTATTTCAAGTGAGTGCTGTTGGTCGTAAGCAGCGTCACAGTTAGTCCTAATCCTAAACATCCATTTTAAACAGCGTTAGTCAACAGTATTTAAGTCTAAGCACCATTTTAAAAAGGATTGTTTTCAATAACGTTGTGATGGCCGATTACTTCATGTTAGTGAAGTGAAACCGGTGCAATTCCTGAATTCATGCGACGATCAACTCGAAACTCCAACATCCCCGCCCTGGAAGTACATAATCAATGCAGTACTTTCAATAGTACTCAATCAAAATAGTATTTGGTAAAGTAAGTCTATTTTAGGGTAGTCCGTCGGGGTAGTCCATGGGGTCAGTGTTTTCAACTCTTCCGCTTTTCCGGCCTATGAACTTTTCGGGTTGCAAGAAACGCTCGGGAACATGTCAGGTGAGGAAAAAAAAACATGTTTCGAAACTATATAAATTTATTTATCTGAAAGTTGATATGAGGCTTACTCAGCTAGGTGTCATTTTGCGAAACCGGCTGTGCATTTATGAGACTCCTCCTTGAACGGTGCAAACTCTTTCAACGAAAATGAAATTTAAAACAGGAATGAAAATTTCAGGGCGAAAAAATAATCGAAGAAAGCGCTACCGAGATTCGGTTGATGGCCTGTCAGTTCTGCAGCGCATTGTTTACTGTCGTCAACTGAATAACATGTTAGATTTCAGGTACTCCCTGAGTATAGTACAAAGACCCTATCTTTCGATCATTTCAGTCCAATTTTTTTCCTCCGTTTCATTAATACTGTCCCACATCAATGTGAGCATCTGTTATCATGCTGACAGCATTTGGAACATTCTCGTGTCGCGATTGCACGTCCACATGAGTGGCCTCTTTGATTCTTTTTGTCTCCCTTCTCTGGTACCAGCAACATGTGATAGCGAACGCCACAGCCATAAAAGCAAGACAACCTCCGAAAATTGAAAGCGCCTTGACCATTGAGCGAGTTTTCTTTTCAGAGGCATTTGGTTTGTTTCTGCTTTGATCTCTCGAGGATAACCGTAGATGTGTCCGCCCAGAAACGTGTGCCTTTTTCCTGTGCCCATGCCCTTGTAACGATCTTTTCATGCGGAGGATAGCTGAGGGGAACTCTTTTCTTTGCTGTGAAGATGACTTGGAAACTCCATGTTCTTGGTAATAGTTTTCTTCGTCTCCATTATTGTGGTAGGATACTCGAGAAAGCGGAAAGCTCGTTGTTCGCTGAAATGAAACTAAAATGACCAGTAAAAAACAAATGGTGTGCATCTGCAGTCTGTTTGTCATTGCTGGTACGGAATCGAGCAGAGACAACGCAGCTATCAGTTACGTCACAGTAAAAATCGTCTTAAATCGCACCAATTAGAACATGAATATACGTCGATACGTCGGGAAAAGTGTTTGCGAACTCCGGAAGAAGGTTATTTTATTATATTAATTTATTCTATCAGCGGTTAGCATTTTCAATCGTTTTCGTTTTCAATGAGTATTTATATATCAGGCCCCACTTGTTGTTCAGAGCTTGGATAACTTTATCCAGTGGTCAAGTCATTATCCAACTTTGAAAATATACTCGAAGTAGAACATTTGCCAAGGTTTTTGTACATTCGACTACTAAGCTGCTGTATTTATATTCATTGTGGCACGCAATAGTAAGGGTTCCTCAGTTTTAAACTGCTGGACTTATTACTAGCATTAAACTCATCCACCTGAGCGGCCTGGACAAGGTCGTCGCGTGCTGGGCGGACCCTGGGAACGAGAAAACCATGGAGAGGAAACTGGGACGATCTTAGGTTTCTCCGCCCAGATCTCCGGAATGTTAACGCGTCCAAAATGGCGAACAATTGAACTTTTTTACGTTTTGTATGAGATAAAGAGGGTAAATGTCGACAAAATCATGGATCAAAATGGTTCATTTAAGTTCATTTCAAACAGTAATGAAGAGGATGCAAGCTTAAACAATTATAATAATGAAGAAAACATAATTGTAGGTCACTTTTCCAGTAATCACGAGCTGCGGATTTAGGCTTTATTCTAGATCTAGAGATTAAGTGCTTGTGTGAATTCTTAACGTGTCATTTTTCTTTGTTTCCAAGGGTCATCTGAGAGAAGGTCAGTAATTTCAAAGGAGGAAAACCTTACCAGAATGCTTGCTGTACCTCTAAGGTTTTGTTGTAGCTGCGCACGTGCTTATCGATTGCATGCGGTCTTTCATATTAAGTTTACCTTGTTACCAAAGAAGCAGAACGTTTCGCTCTAAGCGAGTTCCTCTTTAGGAAAATAAGTTCAACATTAAAGGTGATCACAGATTATTATGGCCCGGCTCAGATGATGTATGTTCATCAGTTTCTAAAGTGAACTTGATCTCAGTGCGTACTGATCTTGTCCAAGTTGTAGCCTGTGTACGCCAACTTGGTCTGTGTGGCCATCTTCGCAGAAAACAAAGAACAACAAAAAACTATCTTGCATTTATTCTATGATATATAGAGGCCAACTTGGTTGGGTTTACAGGTTGAACTCACAGTGTAGGGGTCGTACTTAGAGGGGAGGGGTCACACTCACTGGTGGGGGGGGGGGAATGAAAGGTTCACAATTCCATGGATCATAGCAAAAAAAAGGAAGCCTTAAAATTACACCTTCTTAATAAGTGCTGGACCTCCATCAGACAGCTGCTTGAAGTAAACAATGGGACCAAAACACCCTTCTGTTGCTCCAAGGAGGCTAAACCACTCAATGCAGGGCCATATTGACCATTGACCAATTCACCTAAGAGCCGGTTCATTTGGCTTATTTACTCTTCATCCACTGCCATGCCAAATGATCTCAGAAATATACAGAGAGCCAAAACACTCAAATGCAACATCATGTATGCCTTGTTCTGGTCCGAATGAGCCAGCAAGTATGCTGAAACATAAGGTGATATCATTTACTCTTCGTTCTTTGATCCATTGCCGAGCCAAGCAAGCCAACTAACTGTGATGTCTCAAATGTGGCCCAGTATTCTGTACTTGCTTTTGTACATAATTAATTCCAGGGCACACTTTTTTCCTGGTGCTCTCCAAACTTGGAATTGTTGCATTCAGTTGCTGGTTCTCCAATCTTCCCCTTTATTAAAATTTGTCATGTTTGAGTTGATTTGATCTCACTACAGGAGCAACTAAAGCTCCTCATTATTATTGTTATTATTATTATTATTATTATTAATCTCCTCTTATGTTTTATTTTATTGTAGAATTATCAGAGATTCCGTTTTGCGAACTTGAGGAGCTAAAGCACAAAATTGGATCTAAAAGGTAGCAAGGAGGGGGTAAAGGGTGAAGCGAGGGGCAATCGTAATTTATAATGGAAGTGTTCTGGGCAAAAGTGACATAGGTGTATTTTTCATGCGTTTTAGGTTGTTTTACAAAATCACAGCCATTTTCACCAAATCAACTGCACTAAAATAATTACTTGGTGAACTTCCCCATGGTATAATTTTACGGTAAAAGTTAGGGCAATGTCATCAAAAGAAGCCAAAACATTTTTTTCACTGTATTTTCATTTTTTTTTCTGTGTTCCCAACCNNNCCCCCCCACCCCAGTGCCCAGAATTTGTTTTCTTTTCCCTGTTATTTTCTTCACATCACTTACAGTGTAGGATGGGTAATTGTATAACTTAAAGCATGCTGTGTTGCTCAAAATTTGGCTGCAATTTTTGCAAACATGACCAAATGCACTAAGAAAAAACCTACTTAGCAACACTTTTGCCCTGAGCCCTTCAATTCTTGAGCATCACATCTTTCAATGTGAGACAAAGCTGAGCTTACTTGGTTTCAAGCTTTCTTCAAGCCCCTTCAAATTGTGAGCATTAAAGAGGTACCTTTATAGCCATTAACATGCACTTGGTGTGTATGATTTAATCAGTTTCTTTTTTAAGATATAACAAGGCAATTCATGGCCTCTTTGAAGAGGAAGGCACTACATCAAAGCTCACAAAGACAGCAAACAAAAATCGGTATGTAGGTGTTCACATAATAATATCATTACAAAGAAGCATTAGTTGTCCCCTTATGACATTGGTGCATATTGCTGTGGTAGTACACAGCTGTTTCTAATTGTATGGTTGCTTTTACTTAGACCCAGAGAAATGTCATCAAAGATTAAAGTTCCTCGACTCAGACAGGTTGTCTCTGTCAAAAAACAAGTAAGTTACACACTGTAGTAGGAATTCTGCTGACTGATTTGGAAATTGTCCTTTCACTGAGAAGTCATGATATTTGGGATAGGAGAAGTTTTCAATTTTCCCTTTAACTTTTCCAGCACCATTTTCTGTTGGCGAACGTATTGTAACTTAAAACCTGTCTGCATGGAGGGAGGGAGATCCAAGCACTAAGAAGATCCTAGAACCAAGGCTTATCATGCAAAAAAAGTGAGGCAAACCCTCACCAAAATAGCCCAGGCTTAAAATTCACCATCTCCTCTATTATTAATTTGCGAGAAACAAAGAAATTAAGCAAGTTACACGAACCTTCAATTATTCTTGCCTTCAAACTGCCCGAAAAAATTAGACACCGAGTGCATAAATAAATGACTGCCAATTAAACTCTTTGTGCTAATTAGCCTCACCTGCCTCGTCAGCATGCGCGAAATTCAAAAGAATTTTCACACAAAAATGAGGGTAGTGAGTCAAGCATTAGCATTTATATGAAAATAATACATAGGCCGCGATTTATGCATTCGGTCTATTTTGTTTTGGCTAAGACACTGTTTACAAGTAGGGGGTGAGATCCTAGGAGTCAGTTGGTCGGTTAATGCACGAGTCTCCTGTACCTCACTGGTAGAGCGTCCGAACTGGAAATCCCCGGTCATAGATTCGACCCTGTTAGGAGCCCTCGGATTTTTTTCAGAGTATGCATGCCTGAGTCGTCATTGATAAATACAACACTTCATTTCTTTATTTGTAGGCGACCAGGGACCCCAGATTTGACGAGCTTTCTGGAACGTTTAACCAGGAAAAGTTTGACCAAGCGTATTCATTTCTAGACGACATAAAGGCCAATGAGAAAAAGGTAGGAGAATAAAAACACAGACGTTGACAGAAATTGTAAAATTCTCACATTACTTGCTTGTGCTATTCCGTTCATTCCGAAAATCGAATAAGTCCGAAGAGAATAGGTAAACCGAAGATTCGTGGAATAATCCCGAAAGAATACACCCTTAATGATTTGACATCCACGGAGAGGGTGCCCCAATATACTGGCGTCATCTTCACTGGGCGTTTTAAGATTTTAAGGTGTTATTTTTCTCTGCTTTGTTTCCACCGTTTTGAGAGCATTATCACAAGGCTGTTCCCTGTAGCACGTGTCATTCTTATCTTCTCTTTTGCAGCAATTGAAAAAAGAGTTACGAAAAACCAAGCAACCGGAAAGAAAACAGCAATTGGAGTCGCTGTTGAAAAGGATGGTGAGTATTTTTCAGTAGACCTTAAATAAAGTAGGGAATCTCCATCGCTAAGGAAAATGAGGTTACTTGGCTCTAGCCAGCGGGGTGGACAATTTCTTTTAACTCCTCGCTCGTGAGCACGTGTCTTAACGAACGCTTTTTCCAACAAAGGCTCATATGTAAGTGATAAATTTGTCTGGAATGACACGAGCGTACTCTTGGGCTTCGGGGAAAAAAAACATCAAAGTTGACTGACATTAAAGACTTCGCCTCTTTCAGGAACAACAAGAAGCGGCTAAGAAATCTGCAGACGCCAGAAGGGAAGCGGAGAAAAAGAGAAAAAAGGCCGAACTCGAACTGGTGAAACAAGGAAAAAGACCATTTTACTTGAAGAGATGTAAGTTTAATATGGTCACATGGGTTAGGAAAGTGCCTTCAAGATTTCCTGAGTAGAAACGCCCGTCGGATGTATTGTACAAACAGCGGCATTCGGTAACTGAGACCGAAGGCAAAACTGAAAGCCGGACGTTGTACCGACAGCTTTAGGTACGAAACGCACTTTCTATACTGACGGTTTTGTTTTTTGCTGCCGACATTAGGGAGCTTAAGCAACGACGACGTCGACGACAACGAGAACGCCAGAAAACAAAAGGTTTAATGAGCAAAAACAATGGCTGCGCACGTTCTGCACGTGCGTTTCACATTT
>BLFK01000040.1:236942-246216 GCA_014634185.1 Astreopora myriophthalma | reverse complement strand
AATGCACGAGTCTCCTGTACCTCACTGGTAGAGCGTCCGAACTGGAAATCCCCGGTCATAGATTCGACCCTGTTAGGAGCCCTCGGATTTTTTTCAGAGTATGCATGCCTGAGTCGTCATTGATAAATACAACACTTCATTTCTTTATTTGTAGGCGACCAGGGACCCCAGATTTGACGAGCTTTCTGGAACGTTTAACCAGGAAAAGTTTGACCAAGCGTATTCATTTCTAGACGACATAAAGGCCAATGAGAAAAAGGTAGGAGAACAAAAACACAGACGTTGACAGAAATTGTAAAATTCTCACATTACTTGCTTGTGCTATTCCGTTCATTCCGAAAATCGAATAAGTCCGAAGAGAATAGGTAAACCGAAGATTCGTGGAATAATCCCGAAAGAATACACCCTTAATGATTTGACATCCACGGAGAGGGTGCCTCAATATACTGGCGTCATCTTCACTGGGCGTTTTAAGATTTTAAGGTGTTATTTTTCTCTGCTGTGTTTCCACCGTTTTGAGAGCATTATCGCAAGGCTGTTCCCTGTAGCACGTGTCATTCTTATCTTCTCTTTTGCAGCAATTGAAAAAAGAGTTACGAAAAACCAAGCAACCGGAAAGAAAGCAGCAATTGGAATCGCTGCTGAAAAGGATGGTGAGTATTTTTCAGTAGACCTTAAATAAAGTAGGGAATCTCCATCGCTAAGGAAAATGTGGTTACTTGGCTCTAGCCAGCGGGGTGGACAATTTCTTTTAACTCTTCGCTCGTGAGCACGTGTCTTAACGAACACTTTCTCCAACAAAGGCTCATATGTAAATGATAAATTTGTCTGGAATGACACGAGCGTACTCTTGGGCTTCGGGGAAAAAAACATCAAAGTTGACTGACATTAAAGACTGCGCTTCTTTCAGGAACAACAAGAAGCGGCTAAGAAATCTGCAGACGCCAGAAGGGAAGCGGAGAAAAAGAGAAAAAAGGCCGAACTCGAACTGGTGAAGCAAGGAAAAAGACCATTTTATTTGAAGAGATGTAAGTTTAATATGGTCACATGGGTTAGGAAAGTGCCTTCAAGATTTCCTAAGTAGAAACGCCCGTCGGATGTATTGTACGAACAGCGGCATTCGGTAACTGAGACCGAAGGCAAAACTGAAAGCCGGACGTTGTACCGACAGCTTTAGCTACGAAACGCACTTTCTGTACTGACGGTTTTGTTTTTTGCTGCCGACAATCACATTAGCGTACAGCATCGTTCCCAGGCTCTCTCACTAGAGAGGAAAAGTGAGAGATCCTGGGGCCGAGGTTGATCAGCGTACCGAGTCAAAGGCCATATCGCACTTTGTGATTGGTGGATCATAATCATTTGTGATGCCGTGAACAGTTTTCAGGACTATTATAAATTTTAATATTAATGTTGTATTACTAGAATCGACAAGAACAATAATTTATTAACAAATATCACAAGTAATAAAATGATTGTTTCCTCGCAAATAGCTACGAAGCTAATATAGGCGGGGCAAGGCAAAAACAACACATCTCGTAAAAAGAAAGAATTAAATAACATAGGGTTACGGAGGGTGCAAGAGCAGTAAGGAGCGATGAAATCCTGACTGAAACTTTTCTTTTTTTGACGAAAAAAGTAATGACGTTAAATTTGCTTTGTATGTCTTTGCTAGCTGATAAAAAGAAGTTGGAACTCGCAGAGAAATTCAAGGAATTGAAATCATCGGGAAAAATGGAGAAGTATCTCAAGAGAAAAGGAAGGAAAGCGGCCAGTAAAGAGAGAAAGAATATGCCTCACAGAAGAGTCTCGGAAACGAGACAAGGATATTATGTCTCATAGAAAACAGAAAAGCGAAGAATTTGGAGATGAATAAGCCATGGACTGGTGCAAAAAAAGAAGTGAGCTCAAACATGAAGAAAAACAGTGCGAGATAGGCCTTTTCCCAGGTCACTTCAGCCTCTTTTTCAAAGCGAGTCTAAGTGCGAAGTCTTTCTTATGAAAAGTTTTCATTGATATGCAAAGTAAAATTGTTACAATCACAAAACTTTCGCACTTAGACTCGTTTTGAAAAAGAGGCGGACGCTAACTCAGAAATGGCCTATTTCAAATGAATTGCTTTCCTCAAAGGTTATTTACTTCCATACCCTGACACCTTAGACCCACTAAGCAAAAGCCTCAGGTTATGCGTAAGTTTGGTACCTACCACAAGCACGAAATAATTCCGGGGGGGGGGGGGCGTGAAAGTTTAATTCATTGCTCAAACGCCTAATAACACAAAAATCCTGCAATCGCGTTCTTCAACAACGACAAAAACAACAACGCCTAAACAATTATTATGGACCAGCCACAAGTTAAAACAAATCGTTGGTCATCTAACGTACATTTGTCTAGAGCAGTAACCAATGAGTAAGTCGGCAACCTTACCACCCGTGGAAAGGTGCCTCATAATGGTTATGCAGCTACTTACTGAAAATGATAAGCGTTTCAAGTTCTGATTTTTTTAAATAGCTGTGCTTTTTCTCGTTTGAAGGGAACCTCCACTCCTACAAAAAGATCACTTTAAACTGGAGGCAGTAATGTTTACAATTAAGTTTGTTTGATAATTTTTCAAACGTCGAATTCGATTACATTTAGATGAACATTTAAGGATAAAAACGAGCGAAAGAAGTTTTACAACGCTTCGATGTCGCCGACATCGTTTCCAAGTAACAGAGTAAGATGCATTCTTGACTAATATATATACGGTGTGAGGTGATAGAAATCACTTGAAAATGATGTCATGGCGACATCGAAACGTTGTAAAAATATTTTGTTCATCTTTATCCTTATAATTTTCAAACGAAAAAAAAAACTGTTTTTTTATTTTCCGGGCACCGCCATCTTGAATATTTGTGGCGTGTTATGGCTGCCATGTTGTTCTAACGCAAAGAGCTTTAGTACAATAACAGGTGAGCAACTGTAACTCGTCACAATTATTTAAGATGGTGGCGCCCGGGAAGTTTGAAAGGGTAAATGAGCGATTTTACAATTCATTTTCTTTTCCTCATACAAACGCTTTCTCTAAATGGAATTTAAACAAATTTGATTGTAAACAATATTTCCTCCGTTTAAAGTTATCTTTTTGTAGGAGTGGAGTGGAGTGGATTGGAGGTTCCCTCTAATGCACGGTATAATTTGCATACCACTAAAAAATTATTTTATCGTTGTGCTTTGTGCTAGCCTCGTTGGGATGTGCAAAATTCAGGGATTTTTGCACTTCAGGGCTTTATACACCTTTGAAATTAAAGCAAAAAGAAAATGGAAAGAAAAAAGAAGAGTGTTTTATAGTTTTTTCTTGTCTGCTGAGCAGTTCTCGGATAAGTAGAAGTATTATTCATGTACGTAGCAGTAGTCCCTTTGGTCCATCTCAACCTCATTTCCTGAGCTTTTCCCACCCGCCCAACCCTCGGCGTAGGAAGGCCCTGGGAACCAGACTGACTTCAAGCTAACACTTTCATGGGCATTGCGACCACTTGGTCACTCAACGCATGTTACATGAAGTTCTGAAACTTTTCCAACGTCAACAGTCTGTGTTTCGTCATCCACCTCCCAGGCCTCTGGGCCGTGTTCATCCTTTATGAGCCATATTTTGTCTATCACTTGGTAGTCCTGTGCGGAGGAAAGAGGACCAGGCATCTCATCTTTTATTTTGTTCAGCAACGCGCTAGCAAATATTATATAATTACATGTACATTCCTCGACGGTTCTGACACAAAGCAAGATTTCAAACGTACATATTGAGAAGGAATTACACAGAATTACGCAACAAATCGCGAGAGTAGGCGAGATGGAGCGCAAGAAAAACGAAAACACACCAAGCCGGAGAAAACATAAGAAGTTCGCCAGGTTTGACGAGAACATTGCGAAATTCATTTCAAAGTCCACGAAAGCATTAGATGCACTCTGATCCTCGATAGTTTTCCTCCTTTGCCCCTTGGACATCAGTGTATCAGCAAAGATTATGCCATTGAAAATATCTTTTTTAGAAAATTCTTTTCTCGCGTATTTGAAAGAACTCTGGTGAGACCTTGTCATTGGCGACTCCTCGTTCTCGTTACATGTAGTAGCATGTAAGTGCTTTAATGTTGTACACCGCTGACCTTATCAATGCTGACTTGTTCAAGATACAAATGGCTTCTGTTGAAGACCTGTACTCTAGTGTATCCATAGTCCAATGTGCGAAACGCAGTCCACGTACCGTAATCCCGCTTAAATTTGTCATGGCAATACTTGCAGCCCTAAAAGACAATCACCAAAATTTGAGAACAAAAACAAAGAACATACAGTGCACGAACGCTCTATTTATTGCGCTGCGTCAGGAATAGAGGACGAATCGCTCAATTTTTTTGTAATGTTCAAAGGGGCTACAGTATGTCACAGTATGTTTGGGCAGTTTGGGGACACAGTGCAATAAAACATCAAAATGCAAACATTCTTTCAGAGCTGGAATGCAAAACACTTTGTCTCGTGATTTCAGAAATAGAACTCTACTTCGCTAAAGATACTCACACGAGCTGGAAAAAATAACTGTATACGCGTGAGAGAGCGAATGCACATTGTCGCCTTTTAAAGATGAAACTCTTAAATTTTCATGGAAAATCTGATATCTTACCGCTGATCCAGTTGTTATGTGTACTGGAGCCTTTGGGTTTGTGTAGGGCTTTTCCTTTGACCCATTATAAACCTATAAAGAAAAAAAATCGCGGCTAGTTTTTCTGTAGTTTAAAATTTGTTGCCAGACACGTTTAATTACTCGTCAAAATCGCCTACGCTCGAGGACCAATTCACTAGTAAGTTATAAAAGCAGTTTTCAATTGATTGTGGTAAAAGTATGGTCACTGTCAGCTGGCCAATCACAACAGACGTAGACAATCCAGTGAACCAATCAAAACCTGCAAGGAAGTACTGCAGCCGGTGCTAAGCGCGGGAAAACGGCTGTAATTAACTACTATAGGAATTTCATTCAGTGTTGCTTCTGATTCAAGGAAGACCTTCCATAGATAACAACGACCAGAAGAAGACTCATTGACCGGCGGAAAACATGCGCTTTTGTTGAGGGTACTCATTCTCGCGGACTCAGGAAATATGATTTCGGTCTTTGTAATCTAAGAATTTTCCTGATTCAACGCCTGGCGCCGAAACACTACGCTGATCGAGAGTTTGGTACGAGAAAGGAGATTTTTTTTCTATCGCTGCAATGGTTTTGGGATCGATTTAGATTCATCTCGATGACTATAGAACTACACGACATACGGGATATCTACATACAGCTAAAGCTCTATTGATGTAAGGTCATTTGGACGATTTCCTTGATATTACCTTGTGGTCGTACACTGGAAACAGTCGCTCGTAAGAATGCTCGTGCGCCCAAAATTCTACGTCCACACCTGAAATGTAACCAAGTATCACCTATTTTCTCCCTCTCAAAACTGAAAATCCGAGATCATAGAACATGGATCGGGAGTAAACACAAAGAAATGCTTTGTATTGGCTTGACAACTATGTGATACTCATTTTAGGAACCAGGGGCTAGATTCACGAAGCCCACCTCAGCTAAGATATTTCTTAAGTATTGTCTTATAACAAAGACCCTTTGGCGACCTCTGTTTTGAGACAATACCTAGGAAATATAAAGGCTTAAGAGGTCTCGTGAATACGATCGCAGGAAATTCTTCAAACTGCACCGGATTCACTTGAAAATGCTCTCTATTCTTCCCTTCTTGGCACTATACTCGTCTTAAGTTTAAATGCTACACCGTGGTAGGTAATTGAAGGCTTTGGTCAAAAAAGTGAAGCTGAAAACCATTATGTCAATGATCCATTCTTACCATGTTTGTAGAAAAGATCTTCTAACGGGAAAAGCTTCTCCGACGATAATCCTGTTCTTATCTTCAACAAAAGAGAACCAGTTAAGCTCAAAGGAAATAATTTTTCTACAGTTTGACAATTCTTACAGTCGGCTCCTTCCCTCCGATACAAATGGCGCTCAAGGGAAAGAGACTTCTCTTTTACTCTTCCTCTCGTCCATACCTGGGGAGAGATTTCCTGTCGGCCATCTTGGAGTTTATCGTTATTCAAGATATTTAAGGAAAGACAACAACAAAAAAAAGGCAATATGAATCATCAAAGCATAGAAACGACAGGTATCACTGATGTCCAGTAAAACAGATGAAGATACACCTTACTTGAACAAGGTTACTTCGACTTGCATGGCGGTGATGTCAACGCAGACAGGCACACGGAAACGAAAATACAAAATATAGAGCAAGGAGGGGAGGCAGAATTGACTTACTTCATTCTCGTGATTTTCACAGCTGTCCCCCACAGAGTTGGAGCAGTACATTGGGCGGTGTCCCATGGTTATTATCCAAGGCCGCTTAGCGCGATTTTCTGGTCGACTTGCTTCCTACACGTTTACCGTCATTTCAAGACGAACATAAACGCAAAAGAAAACTGAGCAAAAGGATAACAAGCAAAGAAATATTTATGCCCGGTAACCCTAGAAGCAAAGAATGCGTGACGGCTGGCTTGTTGATTGTTTGAGGCTAATTAGATATAGGTAAAAGCTATAGTTATCAACGATGAAAATGCACCTGAAATATTTATACAATAGCCTGAACTTTGAAAGAGAGCCATATCTTGTAATTATCTTGTTGGATACAGTTTTGATAAGTTTAAAGAACATACATGCTGGACATACTAGGGACGATAAACTGAGAATAAAACATGTTGGCTTCAAAAGTGGGACGCAGTTAACAGCTGCACTGATGAAGAAAGCACCAACTATAATTTTCGGGAGAGCCTCGAAAAATTGATCAATATCGATCAGGCCTCGGTTGTCCAAGAGAGGTGGATAACGGAGAACCGGAGAAATTACTAGCCAGCGGATAAGCGCTGGAAAAACCATTTGAGTTATCTAATGGGTAGGGATTTTCCAGAAGGTAACACTTACTATCCAACCTTGGAACAACTGGGGAAAGGACGAAAGTACCTTGCGGGTCCCAATGATTTAGTTTTCTAGGTAGGTGAGGGTTGGAAAAGTAAATCAAAACAATTTGGTAGCGTATTTTCGTGCTCGGAAAGCTCGGCTAATTACATAGCATGTGTTACTAAAAATTACCTCTAAATCCTTTTGGAGCCATTTGTATTGTTGAATGAGAGGTTCGAGGCCATATTGTAAGAAGTAGTAGAGCTCTGTACTGAAGCTTATGATGTGCACAGGTCCAATATTCCAACTGGAAAACAAAAACTCGTTTAACTGCAACAGTCATCATCATCATCATCATCATTTTCATCGTCATCGTAATCGTTATCGTTATCGTTATCGTTATCGTGATCGTGATCGCGATCGTTATCATCATCATCGTGTTCGTCGTCATCGTCGTCATCACATCGGCCAAACCGGCGAAGACGCGACTATTACAGAGTGGTAACTCTCGCGAGAGCTGGGCAACCGTTTTCTGCATGAACAGCTCGTGTCAGTTAAAACATGAAAAAATAACCTAGGGCCTACTGTCTTAGGATCAAGGTTTAAATCTGATGAGACCACGGTAGAGAGACGTCACGGCAGAGCATGTGGGCGTCTTAGGCTAAACTTAAACAAGAACAAATTCTTGAATTTCTCCAATCCTTGTTTGGTCAGCGATTCACAACTCCTTTCTGTCCATTCAGCGTTACTCAGTCTACTAAAGTAAACTATAGAGGCTTGTTTTACCAAGAAAAAGTGACTAAATAGCTAGACGACTGAAAAGAAAGTGGTGAAAAGAAAAAAAAAAGAAAAACATGCGTGAGAATAATACCATTTTGATTATGTATTGACATGTAAGACTCGTGAGGGTTTTGCATGGATGAGACGTTTAAATTTATTTGGAAAGCCGGAGGAAAAAACGCAGGAAAAGAAGCGAAAACAAAAATGAAACAAAAGTATATTCCTGTGACAAATGAACTGTTTCGTGTAAAACAGCAGTTGATTCAGCAAGTGACGTACCTGTAGTACACTCCTTTCGTACCACCCGGCATGCTAAAGCGTTCTTTATAGTTAGAAAAATTACTGAAAGCAAAGAAAAGAACAGGTTAACATTGAACAATGGCATTGGTGAGTAGTTAGCTCTCTGAACCGTCCACGCGTAGAAAAATTTGCAAATCTTTGTCGCAGCACGTTTTTATCCCTGCTGCTTCAATATCGTCTTGTAAGTAAAAAAGTAAGCAACTACGTAAGTCCGTTATTAGTCCACTTTTGGCATTTTTTAGGCACCCCTGCCGAGTGGTGAAAGGCGGGCTCCCCGGACCCAGTCAGTGGAATCAGTCTCCGCTTCCCTAGAAGTAATTTCGATATCTTGAAACCTAGTTACCAGTTTATTCGTTTTCACTTTGTCAAAGCATCCTAGCACTTGCACTTTTAAGTAAGTTCATTTTTACCAAAAATTAACCGTAGACCGACAGGTTTTTTTTTTTTGCCCTGCATAAAATCCACTTGCGTGGCTTCAATATCCGACGAAAACAAGAAAGATTTCTGGCGCCGCCGTTCCAACTGAGACGACCAAAGTTACTTACCAAGCTTGCTCGTGGTTTCCGGGGCACGTCATATAAGGTACGTACGCGGCCATTGGCTCAATCTGATTCATAAACCGGTCTCCAACTTTTGAATTATCCTACACGGCGGCCAAAGAAATGCAAGAGATAGATTATCAGTTGCTATTCTTAGGGCCAAGGACTAACGAGGAGCCAGAGGAAGAAATACTATGGAAAAACAACCGACACTACATCGGAAGCTGCCTTATTCAGTCTATCGTAGGCCCGAAAAGTGCTGAACGAATTAAGGTTTCTTGTACTCTGTGGGTAATATACCGCGCCAAAATCTCTACCTTGAAGGAAGCTTTGAACAAATTAATCTAGAAGAAACTTTAAGACGTTTCATGAATAACAAGACCTCAATAGGTCGACGAAAATGTCATAATACCATTAACTAATGTTTATACCAACCAGCAGTTTGCGTCGACGTCTTTTAGCGCTGAACAGGGAGCTTAAGAAAAGATTGTACGAACCTGTGAAACCGCTTCATCTAACTCCCCCTAAAACAGCCATTAAACTTGACGTTATGCCGAAAAAACGTCGATGAAACGATAGTAAGAGTTGACCGCAGAGGGAAAGGGAGAGCTGCAGGGTCCTCTAGATCACATTGAAATATCTGGCTG
The DNA here is from genome assembly GCA_014634185.1 of Astreopora myriophthalma. NCBI lineage: Eukaryota > Metazoa > Cnidaria > Anthozoa > Scleractinia > Acroporidae > Astreopora > Astreopora myriophthalma. The sequence continues at coordinate 236,983 of BLFK01000040.1, read as the reverse complement.
TTTGACTTACCGATTCCATGTTATAGGCAAAGTCACCTGAA
>BLFK01000040.1:229442-231942 GCA_014634185.1 Astreopora myriophthalma | reverse complement strand
CTTCCGAGCTCGATACACATGATTTTCTATTTTTTGGTACCAATACTTGGTCGTTGGTTCATGGCCGGCTTGAGTGGAAATGAAAATTCTATTTTTATTATCCTTATAAATCACAACCAATTACAATGTCCCACACTCGTTATCTTAATACAGTACGTAGTTACTACCTACCTGTAATTTGCAAGTTGTGTGCTGTTTTTTCTCCACAGACGGCTGAGATGATGGCGAAGCTCTTACAGGGGATTGTGCGTCTGCCGAAGCTCCGCTACCTTTACCGAACTGCAATTAAAGGTACACTGGTCACGGTTTGGCGCAAGCCCCACAGGCCGAGGAGTCTTGTGAGGGGCAAAACTTTAGTATTGGGCTGATAGAGAAGTTGAGTCTCGAATTACACAATTGCCTTGGGTTTCGTTTTCGTTTGCTCCATGATTGGAACAGAACTCTTGGGCGAACTTTTCAACCAATTAGATGCAGTCGAGTCCCGTTTTCCCGCGCTTGAACGCCTGCTGTCTTTACTTGCTTTGCGTTCTAATTGGCTAGTAAAACCAAGTCGAGAATGACATTAATTTGTGGTTGGCTGAAAGGTGTAGTACCAAAAGAACGTCATTGGTCCTGCGATTACTTTGGTTTCGGATTTACGACACTCAGTTGAAAGCCGCTCTATGGAAGTCAAGTTACCGGATCTTTATTGCAAGCGAGTCCACGCAATCAAATTGAGTACGCTGTTGAGCACGCCGATGACTTAAGTAAACTCGACTTGTTTGTTTCGATGCAGAAAAAGGACTGTCAATACTAGAAAACAATTGGTTCATACATTTAGCTAGAGTGAGTCTCGGCTGCGCCTCGTGCCTCTCTTACGCTTCTCTCGTGCTCTCCAACCTTCCCGCGTGCATCGTTACTCGATACACATGCTCACGCACTAGTTTCACAGGATATCTGCTTCCTTTAGAAATAGTCTACCGATTTGTCCGGGCCGAAGATCATTCATTAGAGCTTGGGCGAAATGACAAAGGACAAAAGTCGACAAAACGAAAAGGTTAAACCTTGAAAGTGGAACGCCTATAGTTAGCACATGCAGACACCCGCTTATATACTGTAACGGGTGTTCTCATAGATTCTTGCTTGAACGTGTTTTCATTCGCTCTCAGTTAACTTGATAGCTCAGTCGGCTGAGCCAGAGCATTGCGCGGCGCAGCAGTTGTCCGTTTCGTAAACGGTCGTTGCCATTTCAATGACACTTAGAAAAATTTTCACTGTTATAAGTTTGCTTTTTGCAAATAAAGAAAAATTACCTACTGAAGAATCGAAACCGGGCTATTAGATTAATAGCACACGTCACTCACCACAACCCTACCGAGTTGCCCGGCCAAGCACCGTAGATTTTGGCTATCTAACCATTTTATATAAAAAATAAGTAATGGCTGTTTTCAGTACCTAAAACTAACCCTAACCTCACCCAAATGCTAAGCCCAAACACCTCAATTATTTATTAGGCTTAATTTCTCAATCTGAGCGCAATTTTAGCTGATTTAGTTGCAATTTCAAATACTGTGGGTCTAATTTATGACAAAAGGCTCGGTTACCAAGAATTGGCATCGACTGTAATAAATGGCAACGACCGTTTACGAAAGGGAAATAGGCCGCGGCGCAATCGCGAGGTGATGGGTCCGAGAGCTGTTCAAGCCTGGATTTTCCTCGAACTTCTTGAAACTGCGTAATTTCCATACTTTACTTCGTTGCGACGGCATAAGTTGCGTACTTTACTGCGAAGATTATTCTTGCATTAAAAAAAAAAACACGTTATCTCCTTTGCTTTCCCATTCTGACCTTCTCAGCTCTCTCAGCTCTATCTCTGGCGATTTGATCCTTGACTCTTTGCCTAAGAGAACAAAAAAGCTGTCAGATCCCCGTGCAAAGTTCTTGACAAATAAAGACTGATGACTGTTGTCGTCCTCAGTATCAAAAATCGGCGCAAGAAACATAAGGTAAATCAAGAACCTATACTTAAAGGTGGTATTAAAGGTTCGAGGTTTGTGGAGCCGTATGTACAAAGGAACAATTCAAGTAAAGATAACGACGTTAAGAAACCGAATAGGCCATTTCCGAATTGCTGTTTGCCTCTGTTTCAAAGCGAGTCTTGGTGCTAAACCATTCAAATGATAATGAGTTTTGTATTTTCATGCAAATCAAACTCATTATCATTTGAATGGTTTAGCACCAAGACTCGCTTTGAAACAGAGGCAAACAGCAATTCGGAAATGGTCTATTGGACGGAGGCAACCGGTTATCTGTTTACAAAGTGTGGTGGAGTTTAATTCGGGATCTCGGAAGACAAATCCAGTTGGTGGTGATAGCGGGATTTCAGCCTGAAAGACCCGCATGTTAATCCAGCAACCTACCGGCTGGGCTAACCTGCCACCCACCTGAATTTAACACACCTTCTAGTAGGGATGATTTTGGCTCGGCAACAGAATGTTTTTGATAGAAAGGGGGGGGGGGG